>JWZT01003307.1:251774-273046 GCA_000827895.1 Thelohanellus kitauei | reverse complement strand
CCTGTTATAAATGTCATCGAGATAAACAGCAAATATTATTAAATCAGAAGTTATTTGATTTTCTTGAAAATAACAAGGGTTGATTTTATGCCGAAATGTTGTTAGGCTTGAACATAGACACCTTCATAAAGAGCTTTTATTAACTGGTTTTTTACCTAAGGTGTCTAACTTAATTTGCTGACTATCATCTGCGTGGTCTGCTTAGATAAAGTAGAGACAACCCATATTTTGCCGTAAAATTGGTCAACGTTAACAGTAAACAACAATTATCATTCGTTTATTTGTTGAAAATCACTTTATTTATCGCAGAAGCGTATTAAGGAAATTTGCTCGAAAGTTGAAAAAAAGTATAATTTCATTCATTAATTTGGCATGTGATAAATGGCTGTTTTTTTGATCCTTCGGTCATTGCTGGATTAACAATTTATTCCAAGATAAAAGCTATTGGTCTTGTTTTTTGACAATTAGGCATAACTCAGATTTGAATTTATGGATCATCCCAATGTCGTTAAAATATAAATATTCATTTTTCCAAAGAACAGGTTCAGTCTCATATTTATCGGAATCGTTTCATTAAATATCTAATATAAAACTGAATTAACATGGTAGATCCATGAAAGAATCGATTTGGATGGTTAGCATCATCTATCTTAGTCCTAAAAGATTTAAGTTTATTGATATTGTCGCACTGAACTCACGGTTTTGCTTGATCATGTTTGGAATCAATACTCGTGCTTTAATTGAAACATATGTTGGCTTAAATTTCTACTCCATTCACTGATTTATGATGTTTCAGTAGATTTTAACAAAAATTTTCACAGTCGAGTCCCGTTATTAAATGACTGATATGCATCCATTTCGACGTCTAATTCACAGGAATCCATTCTCAGAAATATAGGGTTTACTAACTTTATCAGAATTTGAATCTCAGGGAGACGTAATTTCATGCCGTTTTCTTCTTGCCTCAGCTCTCGATATGGGACGTTTCTACGTAAGTGTTGGAATTTTATTCAGCGGTATCTGAAGATTTTCTGAAATAGCCTCTATTTCCAAAGCTATCGCCTAAAATTGGAATGTTTTTATGACTTTCCATCTCTACTACTTCCTGGTTAATTCAACATTTTATTTAAATGTTCAGGGTTTTTGAGATACGTATTCTGCTTAGAGCGTCAATGAATAAACTTTGATAAAACGACAACTCAGGTAGATTTGTAAATAATTGCCTTTAGTACTGCATCATTATTGGTGGGACAAACGCTAGTTATAAAAATAAAAGATATTTGATTGCTCATATAGTCAGTATTTATTTCCTAAAAACTACACAAAATTTTATAGAATATAAATAATCTTTTTATATAACCAAAAACAGGAAAAATAGGATTAGTTTTTTTTATTTTAAACGTCGCATTTAAAAATTGTTAAAACAAAAAATTGGAGTATTTTTAAAGTAAAATCCAATATTAAAAAATTATAGTCAATAATATTTAACTAAAATTTTGTGTTATCCCCTTTTAACTTGTCCAGAATCCTCTCTATTTCTCTTATGCGTCCATAACCAAGATTTTTATCCGAGTATAAACAGATCGAAATATTTTTAATGATCGAAAACTTTCAGTATTAACAGCGCGAGTTTTAAGAACAAATTAAAGAAACTGTGTTTGTCTTCATCAAGGCTCTCTTGACGGTCATTTTAATATTCATCTGTGAAAACCCTTCGTTCACACTTACTTAAAGAATAGATCATTGAATTTAATACGTACATTACCTTTTAAAGGTACCAGGGCATTGTTTTCTAGGAAACATCACAAAACACCCCATTAATATCATTTTCATATATTGATGATATTATTAAAACATTTATTTTTCTCACATGTCAATTGATTGTCAATATCTTCTGGCCCGGATTATTTATAAGGCCACCAACTTTTTAATGCAAAATCAACTGTTTTTTTCAAGAAATGGTATTTTTGAATCGACTCTACTGGATAACGAAAATTCTCAGAAAAGAGGGAAAACGGCTATTTGAATTGGTTTAATGACATGTAGCTCAGTAAATATACAGAATGCATACCACAAAATCAGATTATTTAAGATATGGTCCAAAATTATGCTTTCGTGCTTAAAAACCTGCATTTATTTTAGGATATGCCAAGTAAAATTAAAAATCCCTATTATCGGTCTTTTTAAATATTTAGTAATTTTTGAAGAACATCATATATCGATTCAAGATACAATAAGAACGCCTTCGGTGTTACTTTAACCCAATGCGTGTTATGTACACTTATTATTCTGGACATGTTCGGGATCATACATTTCTTTTAATAAAATGAAGCAGACAAATTCAGAGTTATCAAAGAAAGAAACTTATCTAAAACTATGTCCTGGCCAAGGATAATTCCTTTCCAAGTGATCTTGTACATTTATTTATTCGTTTCTCTATTATTTTTGAATTGAGCATTGTTTTACACATAAATTTTGTTTATTATTGATATGAACCGGTTGATACATCAAATTTATAATCTGCAATGGTGAAAATTTAAAGTATATTTGATATCGCTTTAAATTAAAAAAATTTTTAGATCCTTTTCAAAATCTTAACATTCAAATTGATCAACCGCATGGCCTAGAAATCAAATTATTTATGAAATAATCGTTTTTTAATCTATAAAAATCAAGACGTTAGAGTAAGATATTGATTATGGCATTAAATGTTACTTTTTTCATCAAAATCGTTTAATTCAATAAATAAGTTACTAAATAAAGTTACTCTTACATTTTCGATATATCTCCTTCAATATAAAATTATTGTTGATTATTGGCTTACACTTATTGAATGATCAATAACCAATATAATTATATTTTTTGATAGAACGGGTTCTCTAAATGTTATATTTGTCGGATTTATAGTTTTATGCATCAGTTGTTCAGCTTAAAATGTTAACCATTTAGATTCTCTGATTCTGAGAGACTCGTTCGAGTTTCAAACGCCTTGAACCATTGTTTTCGTTTCCTAATAAATCAGAAGTTAAGAAAAAACAATTTAAATTTTCGCAATATAATGATACCAAAATACTCAATCATTTAATAATCAGGAAATAATTTTTATGACTTTAGCTATGCTTGAAGCAGAATATCTAATAAGATTTTTTCTTCTATTTTGGCTCAGTTTAATGAAACAAGTTATATGTTTCGTTTTAAATCTTGAAGTTAAACTTATTTTCCAAAGGGTTGATATCTCAGTAATGCAATTAATTCTTAATAATGACTGCCGATTTTTCCAAACAATATATACCCGTAATTTAGATAAAAACAGGTCAGGATAAAAAAATCTGTCAACGGTAAATTTATCAAGCAATTTGTGCTTTCACAATTGAGATTTTTCCAATATCTAGAATAGTAAAGCAGACTTAAGATTGGAGTATTTTGACACGAAATCTCTGGATTTATCAATTTTGAGTTTGAAATCACCTAACTGTAGCTATAAATAAAAAACAACAAATTCATACATATCAAAAAGTAACTGTTTGTGATTTTTCAGGTGTATAGATATTAAAGAAACTACACCCGAAACCAAAACGCTCGTGTCTTTGTTTTGTTTAATCGGCCCCGAAATGACAGTCAATATAGTTTTGACCTCTGATTATGGCCACAAATTAAAACCATAAATGTGTTACCTATTTGTATTGATGTTAGGTTATGATATTTAAAATATCAGATACGTCATTTTGGTAAGTTATTATTTATTAAGACCAAAAACGAAACATGTCCATGACACACTTCTTAATCATGATCTGCATATTTTTTGTTTAAGTATTAGAAATAAAACAAACCACAGAGGAACACATTTCACAAACTCACAAGCTAATATAGACATTTTATAAAGCACAAATTCATCTTGCCAGTCTATCAACCCTTACTCTGATAAGAACAACTTTGTTTGATCTGATCAATTCCTCTTAAGTTAATCTTCAAGTGCTTTATAAGAAGCTCTAACAATTAGAGACATGGTCAAGTTGGTATATTTGAAACAGATGATTGATTGAGTGAATACACAATGCTTGTCTAATGTATTTCAGATACTCACCCATGTTCATGGCATTTATTAAAAGCGTCTAAATGGTATAACTAGCATCCACTCAATCGGAATTTCGTGTCAATTAGTGAAATGAATCATTATATTACATAAATTGTGTTTGCAAATTTAATGTAACATAAGCACGTAAAATCTAGCGCCTAAATATTTTTGAATTTATATTAAGTGCCACATTTCCGGCCTCAAAATCATAGGGTTTACAAATTAAATCAATATATACTTTATCAGGCATTCAAAATCTTCAAGGATGCTTCGGTTACAACTGATTTTATAGGAGTGATTTTTCCACGTGTCGTATATGACTCCGCTTGTAATTTTTGTATGAGCTCCAATCAAACGTTTTTCACAGTTATTTACCATGTGCAAAATCCGCCCTGATAAATTCACCAGAGATTTATTCCAATGAGATATGATTACTTCAAAACAATCTAAATAAAATGTATTTAACTTTTGGTGAGTTTTTTTAAATGGACATCGTACCAATTCATCCAAACAAGTTTTCCTTCAAATCTACCGGTAAAAATACTGATCAAACCTAGTTATTTGACATTCAGGATCTAATAATTGATCTAAAAATCCCCAAGCTACATCTTGGGTGTCGTTGTCTTCAATAAAAAGTGTTTCAGCAGCAATATCTATGAGCACTCCGACATTCACTATCAATAGTGTCTCCATATAATGCAAACGGAACATTCTAAAATAATAAAAGACAAACTGTTGGGCCCATTTCAACAGCTGTTTTCTGAGATCAGGATGATGAACGGGATCGTTATGTTTGAGGAAATTAACGATTTGATCATAAAAGGCCTAATTGTAAAATTCCATACTTTGCTAAACTTGAGAATCTCTTTCAAGTCAGGTTGATCACAGCAACATACTTTGTGTAAAGTAGCGAATGAATTGATGAAACAAGGAAAACTTGAGGTTTGGTAGTATCTAAGTAACAGGTATTAGGTATAGAATACCTGGTTGGATAAAAATTCGAAAGAAACACAAAATTTTCTGAAAAATAAAATGCACGAAGACATTAAGGCGCACGCTTCATGACAGATTTTGTTATTATATTTATTATGGCCAATCACTTCCATACACAAATTAATAGCCTATGAAAACGCCGCCATACCTTATCCGCTATCGCTGAATAATCGTAATCATTGATTTCAACGCCATATATTCTTTTCATAAAAGCTGTCAATGTTTTCAGAATAATAAGAATAAAGCGATCAGTGTGTTTTCTTTTTGAATGTGTTTGAATTTCCTGGTTTATTCAATACAAATGACTTTCAACACTATTTGTGAGTTAAAATCCATAATGTATTGAAGTTCAGTGTGGGGTTCACCATAAATTCGCCTACGAACCGACAATTCCATTGATTTTGCAAGACGCAGAATAAATACATTCAATGTACCCAAACTCACACATTTTGGTTCCTGCTTAAATTCGACATTACCTGACTATTAGGGATATGACGCAATGATTCGGTTTTACAGGGATCTGGCTGAGAGTCATCATCAAGGAAGGCAGAAACTGGCATTTGTGCAAGCCATCTGTATATGCAATTAAGGGTAGTTGTTGGCACTTCAGAGTATGTTTTACGACAGTTAGAATATTCAGAAAAATGAACTAAAAGGCCAAGAATTGTATGGATCTGTAGAGAAGGAGTATCATGTAGAAAGCCTAGTATTAACTCTAACAGTTCATTAATGTCTAGATGCATGTGATCTTCGGTTATCATTGTCGATATGAAAAATAGGCATGGTTCTATTATAGAATAATCGCTATTATGGTCACGGATAATTGAAATGGCGTGTTTTAAATATGATTCTGCAGGAATCACTCTGAATATTATTTGCAAACATTTTTTAACTTCATTACGAAACTCGACAACTAATTCATCAGTTAAACCATTCAAATACTCATTCTAATTCAATGATAAGGACCACCATTATTGGCTCAGTCAAAAACAACGCTTTTAGAATGTGATTGACAAAGATATCGCAATATTTTTTCGAAAAACTTTTGAATTTGGAATATTTAGATAAATGAAAGTAGTTGTCGAAGCTAGACCAAAACTGTAGCGATTTGTAGTAGTACTTGTTAAAAATAATGTACTTGCAGGTCATTGAATTCGCAAATGTATATCAATTCTTGAACAAAATAATATTCATTTTCCTGAATTAAGAAATTTAATTTACATTGTTTGATTTTGTGATATATGTTTCAAAGAATGTGGAAGCTAGCTCTGAGATCAAGCTAATAAGTGAAAAAATTCTTTTAATAATAACAATATACAATTTATTATCGTTTCGGCGAACAGCTGGCTTAATAAATCTGTGCAAATCCATCACCATTAATGTATAAAATTGATATTGGTGTTCGATTTCATCTTTCAAAGGCTGGTTACATTAATTGGTACTTCAAATTCACAAAATAATATATCGATGTAATAAATGCAAATATCTATTCCATTTGTTTTTTCTGTGTCAGCCGTGCCCAAGTATTCACATAGTGCCATGTGAAAACTTGATTCAAGTATGTTCCCATTTGGAAAAAAATGTGACATTTCCCAAAATACGTTAATGGTTTTTTCTAAATATTCCGGATCATTTTTTAAGCCCTTGAATAAAAACATCAGAAATTATTAATGATTTACTAGAATTCGATCTAAATCTTCTCTTTCTTGTTGAATTTTACTACACATTTTTTTAGAATCCCGATCACGTCCGCATGGTATGCCATTTAACAGATGTTTCATGAAATTCACGGCTATTTTTTGTGAATATATATTGGTCGCATGATTCATGTTCGACTCTGGTGTAATTGACAGTATATCCTGCATCATCTGAGAAAGAGAGAGTTCCCAGAGATCGACACTATTGAATAATAACGCAAAAATAACATAAATCTGTGAGAGATGAAATTACCTGCCTAATTATGCCAGGAGAATTTCTTTTTCTAAGGCGATCGACCAAAAAATGATATATTTTCTATCAAAAAACATATTTACTAGGAGGCCATTTTCGTCAATTTTATTTGGCGCTGTTTTGACCTTTAAATTGAATAATTACAATGTTTTGGAGTATTTTAATCGATCGCAGTGTCACAGCATCTCCATGTGAATTATTTAATATTAAACAACATATGTTCATTGCATAGGTCTGGATATATCACTATTTTTACCATTGTCTCGAATTCACTCATCCAATCTTCCGCGTCCATCTGCTCATCTATACTTGAACCTGAGATTTTTTCTACATTCATAGTAAATTCCTTAATAATCTTGTTCATGTCCATTATCCAAAGCCTGTCAGTGCATGCTCTGATCTTTGTAGTTATTTTTTTTTGAGGATTATTTAACATTTTTACCTCAATATTTTTTAATCCTATCCTAATATCAAATCTCATTTTTATGAAGGTCATAGGGTATAAATAAACACTCTGCGTGACACACACTCGAAGTTGTAAAATGGATAGAATATTTGGAGAAATTATTGGCCTGTTCCCATTTATCAGTCTATGGAGCACTGCCAAACGTTTCCCAGGTCTAATCTTAGTAAATCCGCAACGTTTAAATAGAGTAATCAAATATGACTAAAAAACGATATAACACTACAACAAGTATTTAATATTAATTATATTACAACTTATTCATTACTGTATATCTTGTCTATAAAGTATTAACATGTGTAAAAATACATGGTTGGATAGAAATAGACCTAGGTACACAATAGTTGGCCAGCCAATAAATTTCAAATGGTACAGTTGTATGTTCTAGGATATCGAAACCTTGTTAATTGTCGTGTTAAAACATGGTCTTTTGTAATCGCAAAACAGATTATTATTAACTGGCCTCAAACCGGTTTAACATTGGTAAAACATTAAATAGTTCAAAATTTGAGTATCTTTGCCTCTGGGGTATACTCACACGTTAAATAATTGTCTATTTATTTCTCGAACCGTAGGTAAGTTTCTGACAATTTTCATGTCCGGTAATAGAGATGAGAGTTAGTCTTTGTGTGAGTCTTCGACAGTGGTTATATAATCAACATCCAGTCAGATTCGCAGGTTCGATCTTATCGGATGACTCAGGATAATGTGAAAGGAGAATTTTCTATTTAACTATTACCATGTTTCAAGTCACCTTGTGCATATGATGGTGGTCCACTTAAAAAGAGTATCAATGATAATAAAGCCTCGTTTAGGGTGGCTGTTATTGGATGTAAAATGAGTCTTAGACGTGAAGCATTATTACACTGTTGACTAGTCATTTTTCCAATTTTTACTTTGGTCGTGGATCTAAAGACAAAAAAATTATCAATAAAAGAGAAAAGTATTTGAAGCCCCTACAGTGTTGGCCAGACAATGTTTTACTCGCAGGATGCTGAAAAAATTTCAATGTAACTGCCTTGAATATAATTTATAAATATGTATTTGTCATGCGATATAAGCGTATATACTAAGATGCGGTTAACCTCCCTCGTTTTCTTTATTGTTCTTATGAGAAGATGCTTGGAGTTCTTTAATTTGCCTGACAAAAACAATTTCAGTTTTAAAAGAAAATTTTCTATTATTTAAAACTTCGACATTAAGACGCGTTAAAATTATGCGGTACTCTATACGAATTAGGATATTATGGAATCCTTTATTTAACAGTAGTATAATTTTTTGCCGCATCTATTTTATCACTGCTGAGCCAAGATATGTTTGAAAATTTGATTCGATTACTCAATGAAGATCAACGAGATCATGTATTTAGTTCTATTCTCTTGGATTTGTACCTCGATCTCCTCTTTACAAACAGAAAAATGAATTTCCATTTGGATGATAATTTTTTGGCAATTGTTCCATTAAAATTGTATTATGTGATAAATTAACACATCGGCAGTGGATCATGCATCAGAGCTGTAAAAATTAATAAACCATCACTGTTACAATCGCATCCAATTAATTATTAAAATCTACCTATAAAACATTGTTGACTAGCTTGCAGATGGGGATCGATACATAAAATTTTATGGGTCATAATTTTGATCATAGGTGATTCGAAGAGGTGGACTTTTCAAAGCCTTAAATCCATCATTAAATTTCATATTTAAAAAGCAACCCAATTTCAGCTTTATCATTTTTGTTTATCTACCAGGACCAAAAATTGTATTTTTGACATGAGACTATAGTTTGTATCTAATATTTCTTGGTAATTGAACTTACTAAAATTATTCACATGATTAAAATAAAAAATAACCTTTTAACGAAATAGGTTATTTAAAGATAAAGCAAAATCTCTAAAAACATTACAGTTTATTGTTTTAAACTCTTTGATATATACAAGGAAATGGCTTCATATAATTTAGAATAACTTCTATCATTTTCCATTATGGATATTCAGAGTATGTTTTGATTTGTCTTGAAATAAATTCCATTGTCTCCTCATTAACCAATGTGTCCTTGGCATGATTATATGATGATACATATGGAGTATGGACTTGCTGGTATAAATCAATTCTCATAATTTTGGATAAATTTTATAGTATGTTTATTATATAAAATGACCATTTTGGATAATATGCAATTATGGTCTATTTTATCTAGATATGGCTGATTTAGAATAGTCTTTGATCCTGTTGATGTGATCTTTTGTATCGGTTTGCTTTAATATAATACGATGGTTCAGGAATGTTTTTTAATATAAATTAAATTTATCTGGTGATTGTGGCAACATAAAACCCTGAAATAATATAAAAACCGAATATTTTAACCATGTATTAATAACATTTTAGTTTTTCTTAAGTGCAGAGAGTTATAGTGATGCAATATTATCACGAGGTCACTTTTGTTGGCAGTGGACAATCCAATACGATCCTATTACTGTTGATATTTTAAAAAAAGTTATTGATATCCGACCTAAATTGGGCCGACAATGTAGTGAGCACTATTGTTACAGAGAGATAGTAAGATCTGACGAACAGTCATGAAACATAATACCTTTCATTAATTCATTTGATCAGTGACCGATACTGCATCCCTCGTGTTACTAATTCATTTATTCGAAATATTCGTGCGATGCATTGTAAATAAAACAAAAATTCGAAATTCCCATCATTCCATTTTTACATGAATGATCAAACCAAACTACAATCGATAATTTCGGATAAAAAAATTTATTTATGCCAAGATTTATTTTTCTGTAGTTAATAACTTGATATGCTATTTTAATATATGTTAAAAAATGACAGATTTACTAAAAATAGTCATCTATTTGTTGTTTAATTCAAAATATTTTACTATTTATTATGATTCCAACTTAAATATACTTATAAATGACGTATATATCTCACAAACGTATGATTCTCTTTGACATCATGATCCTTTTATTATCAAAAAGTTTTGCTGATCAGTGACTTCATTTCCAGTATTTTACGTTAAAATGAAATGTTAAATAACTATTCGTTATAGATTATCAACAGTATGTATTTATTCAAACCTGTTGAAAATTTAAAGCTGGAAATAGCATTTCTTTCCATTGTTTTGGCATGTTGATGTTTTTAATCTCATCAAAGGAATAAGTAGCGATTTATTACGATTGAGTTGTTGTTATGACAGGTATTCACGATAACAGAATCAATATTTTACATTTATCTGATCATCATTATGATATAATCTCAAATAAAACATTATTCTTCTGTTTACTTAAACCACAAAACTAAATTTCCCTATATTTTGACATGAATTATTTAAGTAATATAATGGATATTATTATCGGAGTTTATTTGATTGATTCAAAATAAATCTAATTTCTGCAAATGAAAACTTAAGTTAGTAAATGTCTAAGTGTTTATTCACGAACGGAACATTAATTATTTGTTTAGTTGGTGGTTTAGCCAAAAACAAATCTTGATTTCGAATTTTTAAAGCTTTAGACTGGACTACAAATATATAATTTTTAAGTATATTTCAAAAGCATCCAATACTGCATTCATATAAAAAGGTTTTATGGGTCATAAATCTTCTGAGTCATAATCACTTACGAGCTTGTGTAATTCTGGGGCTATTAACACATTTTAACTGCTCTATACAACACCTGCGCGTTTCAATCGCATTTTATATACGATCGTAAACATTATGATATATATTCAGGTTTTTTTTAAACTCTGGTATACATTTTTATTTAGTCATTTGATTCATACTTGGATTATACCGCCAAAGACTTTTATTTATTCAATTTTAGGAGATTTTAAGATGCGACATATTTTGTAAACAAGGTGATTATCTGAACATAAATCCTTTCAATCAGTAGAACAATCGTTTAAGTCTGTAAAAATGTATGAATTCATGTCAATTTTAGATGAACTTGCTAAATAGGTTCAGGAAAATTGAAACCGTACATTTTCACATTTTTTTAAATGTTTTAATCTTACTTCAAATCTTTTTGTTCAGTATTTGGATTTTCACACCTTATTATACTGAAATTATGATTTCTGGTCCTAATTCTAGCAAGACCGAAATACTGGGTTATTTTGTATTTACCAATGAAGAGGCGTCTACTAAGTCTGTGCTTAAAAGATGGAAAACGGAAGATATCGTCCATATTGTCGGCATTTTTGTATCGACATACATATTCTTATTTTTAAGAATCTATATTTCAAAATATTTTATTCAAAATACTTCTGATGTTATTAAACTTATATTTTCTTGGTTATCAATCACAATATTCATTTGTAAGACATTTCTAAAGATAGTTTTTTTCAATTCTTTACACCTTTTCCAATTTACAAGATTTCTTGCTCTGGATTCACGTAATTTTTTTGAATAATTAACAGAATTACAAAACTCACGCAAAAAGACGCATTTTACGTCTATTGCATATATTCCAGTCATTTTATTTTGTTTCCATGTATTTGAAATTTTTATGTTCTTGTTATATCACTTAAAGATAGAAAAAGAGCCTTTAGGATTTATAATTAATTACCATGGAGAAGAAATTAGGATATATTCATTCGGAGAAAATAAACGATTGAACTTTTTTTATGAAAACTCCATTTATTTGACAAAAGATGCAGACAAATAAACATTATACTAAAAACTATTTGTCTACATTATATCTTGTTTCTATTTTTTGAAACATTTATCATTGAACGGTCTTTGTAGATTACTGTCACCAAAAAGTTCGATTTGGAACAAAAAATCTTAAATTCTGTGTTTTGAAAAGGTGAGTTAATAAGAATTTTGACATCTGTGAGCACATTTCGGCTTAAATTACAAAATGGCAGTCTATCTAGCTCGTCGCGATCATGCTTATATTGGTAAAATATTAATTTTATCGTTTATTATCATGTTAATTAATATTCGCAAGCTTCCATGTTTTCCTTTGTGTTCTAATCGTCGTGGTTTGAAACCTTGTTTTTTCAGTTATTGTATACACAAAAATTTAGTCATCATTTTCGTTTATTTATAAAATTTTTGATTTAAAATTGTAGGAACTCTCGAAGAGATTATCTGCTTCGAGGTTATTCTACATCATCTTCATTCGGATATTTCATGCATTAATTTTTGTAAATATGTATCGGTGGTAACTATTTTCTGTCTTTATAATCCGTGTGTTTTCTCTTTTACCCGTCTTTTACCTCAACAGTGTCTGATGTATCTAGAATATACAGTCTTGTCTTATTGTTATGACTCTCGACAGTATCATACCAATCCAATTCTCTCTAACTTTTTTATCATGGTATAATTTTTTGGGAGACTTTTTGTTCTTGAATCGCTCTTCTACATTTAGATTTTCAAATTATTATTTTGAGTTTTGTTCGCTTCAGAGATTTCACAGGCGTATTTTGTGTTGACATGTTAATTGCGTATTTTAAGCTTAACAATATCGATTCATGAACGTTTTCGTTACTATCTCTAGAAATAAATACTTTATTATGGATGTTATGAGGACCATCTCAGCTGCTGTGAAACAAGATATTAAGAATATGCTTGATTGTAATTTTTTGCGAAATCTCTCAGATTATTCACTTTTAAAACAGGAATCATGTTCCGACTAACCGTTTTGATCACTACAAAACAAAAAAATGATAAATGGAGTTGGTAGGTCACTTTTTGTATTTGTTGAGTGGATTCTATCCATTTTAATCGGTTTTTAACAAAAATTCACTGATCACAAACCAGATATTCAGTCAAAGAACCTTCAAAATCTAAGTATTGATGTTTTCATCGTTGGTCAGGTATATCACAGTAATATTAAGGTGTATCTGGATCCAGTGAGCAGTTTTCTGGTATTACTAACGTGTTTTTTGTATAACTCCCAGTATCTGTAAACATGCTAAGCCACCAGGCATTCAAATTAGTTGTGTATTTTGTGGAATGTATAACATGATTATCAATGCGCAGCTTTTATAATGTTTTTTCTTCATTGTGATCTAAATTACAACTTTGTGATGAAACAAAAGAAAACCTTCTCAAGTGGGACGATTTCTCGCAGCTCCTATTACGACCAATATTTTATTTAACATAGATTTTTTTGGCTATCCCTAAATTTAAACAATTTTAGTTAACAATTAATTGTATAATATTTTCATTGTTCTCTTTTATCAGAATATATATTAATCCCCAGATGTATTCTTCAATTTTTTCATGTTCTTTACTAATTCCCTCTTTATTCATTTAAATATGCGTTGGTATTCTACGATAATGATCTGCTTAAAAAGATGACTAACTCTGATATGTTGCAGACTCTGTATTGGTGTCCTCCTAATTTAAACACCATTTTTGGAATTCTATGAATATTCATTAAGGAAAGTGGGTGTCTGAGAAAATTTATGTTACAGAGGCTCGTAATCTGTTATCATGATATCCCTTTCAAAGAAGTATTGCTTGAGTTTTTGTGAGGTGTGAATGATTTCAAGACCCCCTTTCTTGATCTAAGAATCATTTTCCTTGTGTGATGAAAACATCGTTTAAACAAAATTTATTGCCGGATTAACATCATCCGATTCAATCTGAATTGCAAAACATCCATTTATGTTGATGAAGAACCCGGATCTACAATAATCCTTTTCGAAATTTCAATAATGCTCTAACAAGCCCTGCTTTAGCAATTTCTTAAAAATTCTAGAATATCAAATAAACTATTAGACATGCACGTATGCTACATATTTTACCATACACAAGGCACATACGGATACTAGTTCATAGCATTTTAACACGCTGGAAATATGATCATAAAGTTTCAACAAATCTTGATGTTATTACGATTAGAGGTTGCACCAACATTGATCACACTAGCTAACTTTAGCTTCTAGAATTTAGAATTACCCCTCAGAAAATACTCCTCTAGATATATCTAAACCTATCTCCCACCCATGTAGTTAAACCATACTGGCTAGATCTATGATTATTTCATAATTCCTGTCTTATACCAAACACAACAATTGTGTTTTAACAAAATGCGTAAAAGCCTCTGCGGTGGATTCATCGACTCTCCACTGGATAGTCGACAGTGATATCAGATCATTGTTGAAAAGATCCGACGTTTCAGCCCATATTTATTTGAAAAACACTTCGATTCAGTCAAATAAAATAATTTTCAGTAAATTGCCTCTATGTTCATGCATTCCTATGTTGCAATTTGCACAAGCAAGATTCTTCGTCTTTTGGTTTTATTGTGATAAACATTTTCTTCTGACATATTGTTTTTAAGTCGGTGAAGTTGGTAATTTCCAGTAGATCCTTTTACCGGGTTATCCAGCTCAATGCTTAAGTATTTATGATCAATTCATAATCAAAAATTAGTTTTATAATTTAGCTTTAAATGTGAATATTTTTAATATTATGTATCCCTTCGTGTTTAAAGATCTAAATTAAAACTGCCACACTCACGTTAATTTTATCCATTTTGGGAGGTATTCTCTTTGATTAAACCACTCTATATAGCTATTCATCCATTATAAGAGGGTTCAAAGGGAATAAAAAGATATATTTGGTACATTGTATCATGTCTCCGTCAATATGAATCTTTAAAATTTTTAAGTTAGAATGAGAAAATTTTGTAGTAAACACTAACTAGAGAAATTCTGACAAAATATCAAAGATATTACTATATTTTTAATTAAAACTCACACAAGAAAATTGTTGTTATCATAAATTTAATTTAAAAATGTTCAACCAAGAATAATTATATTTTTATTGCGCATTGAATCTAAATAATTTTGTAAATCACAAATGTGTTAGTAGTTCGTTTCATGGTGCCACTTCATTTGGAAACCCCTAGTCGAATGGATTAATAACAAATTAAACACAACGCGGATGCCTTGAAAAGCAGCATTAATTATCCAGTTGTTCGCATCTAAATCAACGATTTTTTGCAACTTTACGAATATTTCACACGTGCTCTCACATTCGTAACACGGGTGAAAGTTGATAACACAATTTTATGCTTGTAGAACGATCAATCAGGAAATTCTTTCGAACTTGAGTCCTAATGATAGCCTCGTCAGCATCTTCAGTCTCAAACTCACTTATTGCGTTGGTTTTTTCCGTTTCACGCGTGGTCAGACAAGATTCTGCTCATGACATCAAAGCAGGTCTTTAAAGTGACTGATAGCTATCATATGCTATTCAAAGTTTTCATACATATTAGACAGGCATATGAATGAATTTCAAATACGGCACTGCTTGCAAGTTCAGGTTTATGCTAATAACTCATTGAATGCAAAAATATAAAAGTACACCAAAGTTCTGCTGAGTCATCATGCAGCCACCCCCCTCCCCCGGCTTAAAATTTGATGAGCCCTATTTTAAAGATACTTTCTTTGAAACTATGAATCAAGTATCTATATATACTTAATAGAATAGTGTCACTCACTAGCTCGCTCGCTCGGTAACGCTTTTTAATCCTAATCCTGGTCATGCGATCTGACCACAATCACACTATCTAAACTTTCATCATTTTGATCACTGTAATTGTTGTTTTTCTCAATCTTTTTGTTTGCGCCATGTTAAATAATCATCAAAAAGCGGTTCCAGAACCTTTCCATGTTCATATTGAGGGTATGTAGAATCCATGGTGAGGATATTTTATTTGAGTACAGTCCAGGTGTCATCGATTTTATTTTTGAATTCTTTACAAATAACGATTGATATTAAAAGGTGGGGGGAGGATATTCTTTATCGGGTAGGTCTATTTATTCTTTAATCCATAATGCAAGGTTTCATTCAATTAGTCTAAATTTCTCAAAGTGGCGGACGCCACAGGCGTCAGTCAAAAGGTCTAGTAATAATATAAGTAAACAAAAAATCTTTTGACAGGTGTTTGTTAGATCAGAAATAACTTATTTTTACCATCAAAAATCAGAGGTTCATTTGAAAATGTGCATCTAAAAGAGACATGGTTAGATCGTTGTAAACTAGCAACCCCTTGATTTAAATGTTTGAAATAATACTCTTACTCGAATATAGATTTTCAGATGTTCCACAAACTTTACTGCACTTTCAAAAAAGTATTTCAGTTGTATAATTAGTTTTCATTTTATCTTAGGCTTCAGCCCTTTGGAAAGAAACCTATTTGACCCATCTTGTGATATACTTCAAAATAAAAGAGCATGTAATAACTACCCTCTATGCAATTTCCAATTTATACTAAGCGCAATCCGTCAAGCTGGGAGTGGGTAAGGTTTACTAATAATAGAAGTAAAAACTTCAACAGGTGGATAAAATCTTCAAGAATGCTTCTGTCCGAACTAATTTTATGAGAGTGATTTTTCCATATCTCGTAAATGTGTTCTCGAGTAGTTTCTGAGTTTGACCCAATAAAATATCGCTCATTCTTATTAACCATATTCAAAATTTCTCCTGATATTTCTATAACCGATTTATTCTTGTGAAACATGATCGCTTCGAAACAATCTAAACAAAAAATGTCTAACTTTTGATAAGTTGTTTCATATGGGTTTTGTATAAACAATTCAAGATTATTTTTGTTTCAAATCTGTTTTAAAAAAATGATTCAACCTATTTATCGGAAGTCGATCAAAGTTTAGCAATTGCCTGATGATTTTCGAGGGTAAATTATCAACAACTTTATTTTGGGAGAAAAGCGTGTCAGAAGCAACGTTAATGAGCATTCCAACATCAATTAACAAAAGTGCGTCCTCATAATAATGACATAACATTCTAAAATGAGAAAATACCAACTGTTGGGACAACGCCAAGAGCTGTGTTGTTAGAATAGAACGATTATTCTGATCTTTGTGTTGGAGAAAATTGATGATTTGCCCATAAAAGGCCTGATTTAAAAATTCTATACTTTAGTAAACTCGAGAATCCATTTACAATCAGCTTTGAGATAAAAACAAACGCTGTGTATTGAAATAAATGGGTTAATAAAACATGAAAACCTGGAAGTCTGGCAGAATTGTAACAACAGATGTTAGAACTTAATTACCTGTTCCGATAACCACTCAAAAGAACAACCAAATTTTTGGAAACACAATATGCATTGAGGCATCAAATTGCACGCTTCATTGCACAATTCTTCATTTTCTTTAAAATGTCTTATCACTTCCAAGCATAAATTCAGAGCCTATCAAAATATCATGAAACCTGATCTGCTACGGCTGAATAGTCATCATCTTCGATGTCAACGTCATCGATGATTCTATTCATAAAGATTCTCAGTGGTTTAAGAGAAACAAAAACAAAACGAGAAGAATCGTCTGGTGGGCTTTCTTTAATTTCCTTATTGGAACACATAACTCACTTTAAGCACTATTTTTGAGTGAAAATCAATAATACTTTTGATCTCTGCACGATAATTATTTTCATATTCGTCCATATTAATGAACGATTCTAGGAATTCGGCAAGACGATATATAACCATATTTTCAGTACACAAAACCCAGCTTTTCGATTCCTTCTTAGATTCACATTTACTTGGTAAGCTGAATGATATAACCAATATTCGTTTCGCCAGGGCTCTTTCTGAGACTTCATATCTTGGAATGCAGAAACTGGAATCTGTGAAAGCCGTCTATATATGGAATAGAGAGTTGTTTTAGACACATAAGAGAAACTTTTATTGTCAGTAGCATAATAAACAAAATATATCAGTAGACCAAGGGTTGTATGGATCATAAGCGCAGGAGTATCGTTCAGACACCCGAGTAATAGTTCGAAAATTTCATCAAAATCAAAATATATATGACGATCGGTTATCATTGATGAGATAAAAAATATGCATGGCTCTATTCGAGAATAATCTTTTGGATTCTTATGAATAATCGAGATGACGCGTTTTAAATATGGCTCAGGTTCTATGATGTCAAATATGGTTTGCAAGCATCTTCGGACGTCATGACGAAAACGGACAACAAAATCGTCGACTAACCCCTGCAGATATTCATTCTGATTTAGTAAAAACAAAAACCATAACTTTTTCAGACATAAACAAGCCTTCTAGCATATGGTTAACAAAAATATCACAATATTTTTTTGAAAAACATGTGAATGTTGGATGGTCAGATAGTTCAGAATAACCGAAAGTATCAAACTTAAACCAAAACAGCAGTGTTTTATGATAAAACTAGTTAATAATAATTTACTCTTAGGTTTTTGAATTCGCAAATATAGCATAACTCTTCAAAAAATGAATATTCCTCTCCCTGAATTGATAAATTTAATAAACAATGTTGGAAATTATGTAGGTCTCAAAAAAGGTTGACGCTAGCTTAGCTAAAAGAGACGTGATTGTACAAACCCTATAATAGACATCACAAACAACTCATAATCATTACGTTTAACGGCTGGTTCAATGTATCTTCGAAAATCCATCACCAATGATGAATAGAATCGATATTTCCTTTCGATTTCAGCATTAATAGATGACTGTAAATAAAAATCCATACCTTAGCTTGACAAACAAATTCTCCGATGTATTGAATGCACATCTGTGTATTTTTGGTGTTTTCCGGATCTGCAGTGTGTAAATATTTGCATATTTCCGTATGAAAACTCGAATCAAGCACGTTTTCATTTGGAAAAATTCGTGTAATTTGCCAGAATGTGTCAAAGGTTAATTTTAAATATTCGGCATCAGTAACGAAATGCTTGAAAAAATTAACCAAAAATTATTAATGTCTTACAAGAATGTTGTCAATGACTTCTCTTTCATTTTGAATCTTTGGTCCCTTTTTAGATAATTTGGGATCAAACCTTGTCCCGATGTCATTAAACAAGCCTCTGATAAAAATTACTGCTGCTTGTTTTGGAAATATATTGTCTACGTCATCAGGATTGGATGACTCTGGAATGGTTGACATTATATCATCAAGCATTTGAGAAAGAGACCTTGTCCAGGCAGTAACATCTCTAAATAGGATAGCGAAAACATCACAAATGTGTGAAAATTTCACCTACTTTGGTAGTAATTTCCCGAGAAGGTGACTTTTTAAGATATTAGATCAAAAAATGATAAATTTTCTGTAAATATCCGCATTTACCAGTAGTCCATTTTCTTTATAATTTGTCTGCCTACATTTTACCTTTTAATTTTTTAATTTACCTTGATTTGGATCACCTCGATCGATTTAAGTTTGATGTCATTAGCAAGTGAACTATTTAGTATTTGTAAGCATATGCCCACTGCTCCTTCCTAAATATCATAATATTTTTACTTCTTCTATAAATTTATGCATCCATCCCTCGGCCTCCTTCCTCTCATTTCTGTTTGAGCTTTTACTTCTCTCTACATTAAAAGCAAAATCTTCAATAATTTGGCTGTTCTCCATTCACCTAAACCTAACCGCGCGGGTTTTGATCATGTGAATTATCTCTCATTTTGTCGGTGATCGTCTAATATTGAAATAGAATAATTTTTAATCGTTCGTAACACCAATAACGTATATATGAGCCTCATACCTTCGCATTTCTATTACCCTATGTTTAATTATCTCGGTTATACCTTTCCATGGCTATCTTAGTGAAAGGCAAGTTTTTCCATAAAGTTAACATCTATTTACAATATCATTCGGTTATTATCTCATTCACCACATACTCTCCGGAATAATTAACATCTTGCATATTTTTAAAATTGTAATTTATAACTGAGTCCAAAAAATAAACCTTAATAATTGACTGATAAAAATTAAACGAGAAGCTTCATTGCTTCTAAAAATGGCCGAAATCATATGCAAAGCGTGATCATCAATTTTCAAGGCTCAGCATCAATTAGGATTCAGCGGATGGTGTTTAAACCGCATCATCATTACCATGTCAATCTAGGATTGACTCATCCCTCCTCATACGTTTCAGTGGCGCCAAAGTTAAAACTTAATTGTAAACTTACCCTCGTTTAGCCCATATTTATGTTTAAAAATTGACAAGGACTAGCTTGTTTGAAGTCATACGAAAATCCACCTTTCATCATAATCAGACTATAATTAAAACTGATTCTTCAGCAAAGATCGTCAACGGTGTAACCATTAATGGTTCTATTAAAATCGGTTAAACATTTTTTTGTTGATAAAAGTGCTGAAATTTATGATATTCAACCTTAAAATCGACGACTTTATTGATATTTAATTGACCAAATACACTTTTGGTACGGAAATTAAGATGGAACTTAGGCCCATGCACAAAATAATAGAATTGTTGATGTCGTCGTTTAATCACTGGTTTTTCATTATAGGTCGACTTCCGATTCTTAAAAAATCACGTTAGATTTTTGATCGCTTTATCTAAATACCATCATCCAAGATGGATGTGGATGGTTTCATGTGGTGTTCGATGAAAAGTCATCTGAAAATACAAAAAATGTAAAAACTCTGCATCATTGTTAGGAGGCCTTAACAAATACTGTGGCTGGTTACACCATTTTTCATTCCGAGTGGCCTGGTTTCGCGCATGCTCGAAAATTTTTCTGCATCATGTTATTTTTCATCCAGAAAAGTCGAGGATTTCATTAAAAAAACCGATTTTTAAAAAAATAAAATTAATTGAAAATTAATTGAAATGTTCCCGTTGCAATGCTTTTGACGCTAAACGCATTGATTCGCGAATCCAACTCTAGAAGTCGCTCCGTGAGATCTGAGTGAATGCTTCCGAAGTTGTGGCCAGTAGAGTGTTCCCATCAAAAATTGCCATTCTGGATTTGATAATGCTATTCCATTTCGAAAAGAAGCGTCCACT
>JWZT01003307.1:227653-249795 GCA_000827895.1 Thelohanellus kitauei | reverse complement strand
TGTGTTGATCCAACACGTGAAAGGCGACTGTTTTTATCGAATTTCTCCATAGAACGGCGAATAGCTTGATATCTGTTATAACTACCCACGTTCTTGAATGGTCCATAATAATCACCGATTGCATCAGGAGCTATAGAAATATAGACTCAGCCTATCACCATTTTACGGTGAATAATTCACAACGTTTCGTTAACCAGGAGTGGGAATATATACAAATTGTATAGAGGGCACCTGGAACGCCTTAAAATATATGATTTCTCAGAGAAATCGAGCCTTCGCTCTTGATGAGAACGGATAAATAAATGAGCTTGTTAAGGGTGACTTTTTCGCCGAATTCCAATCAAGGCGAAAAAATCGGAAAATCATTAGATGTTTTATGTACGCTTTTAGAGAAGTTGAACACTTCAACTGATTATTCATTTATTAATTTGAAGAAAAAATGTTTCTGACTGTTTTCTAGAAGTTTATTTTCATTTAAAATGTATTGAAGAAGGTATACTTGGCATAAATAAAAACCAGGATAATCATTTGATCGCTAAAGATTATGCTTAAATACAATGTAAACATTTTGTAATCTTTTAAGTCAAATGCTTAAGGGGGGGGGCGTATTCTTTACTTTAACCCTATTTTGTTAATATTTAAAAAATCGGGGATGCTGCAGTAACCTAAAGTCATACGCTTCCATTGCATTAGATGTTAGTTGAGAAAGAAGAAAACCGACTGAGAAATCCAATAGTAGTTTTTTAATCGACGTTTGTGGTTTATAGGTTTTACAGTAGCTAATAGAGCTTAAAAATAACCTAAAAAATGAAGTACCAGCTTTTATTCAATTTATATACACCATTTTCCTTTCAAGATGTCCGACTTCACAATGTGGACATTCAAAAGTTCTTTATTGAGTATTATTATTGTAAAAAAATAAATAAAATGTACAAAGATTCTATCGTTTTTGGTCTTGAAAATACGCAGATTTTCGGGTCTAATATCAGCGGTCGTTTACTGAGATTAGCCTAAGTCTAACAGCAATAATCTCACTACCATTTATCATTTACTTTCTTATAATAAAAACACTAAATGGAACATCTGATTGTCTGAATCGAAAAGTCGGACATATTCAACTGAAAATGGTATATTTCTAAAAATTATCAGGCTCCTAGATTAAACCCAGATGTATTATTTGGCAATTATCATTTTAAATGTGCCCACCGCCGTGTACATATCCAATAAACTGTTGCTTAGAATAAATTTGTCCATTATAATAAGCTAGACATTTGTACGATGGTACAAAGACCACACCAATTGTATTGATTTTTGTACACTATTCAGGTAAAAGATTCCCCAGAATAATATTATGACCATGTCATAAAACTACAAGAGACTGTAAAGTTTTAATTTTTAAGGAAATTTAATTGAAAGAGTATCTCGCTCAAGTTTAAAACTGGATCCAGGATGATCTTATGGCCTTGAATGCGAAAAAGAATTTTTTTGGAATTTTTTTTATCATATTAGACAACTTTAACACCGATTAACTCTCCAAAATGATTTGGTCTAACTCAAAAACTTGTTTTCAAAAACAGTAGAATGAAATTGGATGTTAGAATAACAATGAATATTTGCCAGGAATCAAAAGTGGGTTCGAAAAAATTGCTCTTAATTCTATACTTTTTCAGTTTTTTTGGTATTTGCCAAAGCAAGATCATAAAATAATAAAAACGCTGTTTCCAAAAAGGCAGTCCAATCATCTTACGCAATTAGCCTTAGCGTAGGATAAAATCTGAAAATTTGTTTTGTTGAAAAGTTCAATCATTCGCTATAATCCCAGCTTGGGCGAATCAGAGAAAGATAAAAACACATAATGCAGTTCGAACATTCTATAATCATTTCAAAATCATTCCAACAAATTTTTAATTGTAATTAAATACTTTAATGCATGATCTGTATCCATTTCCACAGCTGAATCATAATTAGCATCAAAATGGAACGAATTTCATGCCGCATATGCCGAAATATCGTCTACTAAATTCTGAGCTGATGATCATAAAAATGATACCAAGAAATACTTCGAATTTTCAATCAAAACCCATAAGTGATATGCGATGGCTTTACATCGTTACATTGATAATTTCATTGTTGTCTTTTTCGAAAAAATACATATTTCATGTATGATCGATTTCAAACTGACTTAGAGTAATAAATATGAAGAATTTCTTTCAAAAAAGTCAACATTCTCTAAAGGGCGTGGAGTCTTATCTGCCGGTAAGTCAATTTGGTAAATTGCCTATTTGGGAGTTGGAAGAACGATAACTGCAATTTTTACACTGATGTACGGATACATATAGGTGAGCTAGATGGTTTTGTCAAAAACGAATGATATAATACGTACAGAAAAGCTAAACATAATTTTTTAGATAGATGGAATCCATAAGTAAGGGAAATTGAGAAATCTTAGTTTTCGAGGTCTTTGACGATTTTCAAATTAGTATTTTTGTGAATTTGATTCGACCATATACCTTGCATCGAATTCTTGTGATACATTGCATTTTTTCTGAAAGGTTTTTTCTTCCAATCGTGCCCTGAATTACTTCTCAGAAGCTCAAACAGCTGACCAATTTCTTTATAGTTCATCCGAGAAATATCCACTTGCTTTTCAAAACCATTCAGATACTGGGCGATCATGAAATTTGCACCCGCGACAGGAACGCAATAAACCGCCGTCGATGGGTTGGACATGGCAAAATCTTCCAAATTCTCTCTCATATATTCCCTTATTCCTTCGGGCATCCGAATGTTGTTGTGACAAATCAGTAGCCTCTTCAATTGTGGCACGTAACTCTTGAACCAGTATCTGTGAATAGCGGTGTCTGCAACTTTTGAAGCCATTTACATAGTGCGTGCGCACTTGCTATTTTGTGTACATCTATTTCCTATCCGATACATGGTTTTTTATTAGATGGTATATGAACCTTAAAAACTTTTCAGGAATTACCACTAAACAAAAACCATAAAAGATGATAAGTAGCACCTTTTTTATATCCAACGTCATACGAGACAAATTAAGAGGGTCCGTCTACCCCCAATAGGACTGTGGGTTCAAATATCCTGTCATCATGTTCACAATGAATTGACTAACAGTTTCCAAATGATAGGCACGATTGTAAACACTGTATGGGGTACATACACGTGCTTTTAAATGTCTTTGATGACAGTCGCGCAAGCGTTAAGTTTGATGCCAGATCGACAGCTTCCCAAATACTTCTCATCCTTGTTATTCGGATCCACTCCATACGTATATCACGGGAATTTTAAGAGATATTGCCAAAATGAACACGAATTTGCATTATCCATATCTACTGTCTTGGACTCAAGCCTGGCGTTCGATTACGGTGTTGATCCTGTAGTAGCCCGCGCCGCTCTCTGTCCAAATATCGTCCCAATTATTTTGTTGTACACTGATATTCTGAACCCGGATTTCAAGGAATGCTATCGTTATTATCGGAATGGGAAATTTCCAGTGGTTACCAAAGGAGGCATCCGTAATTTGACGCCTGAACTGTTGGTAAGGATCGTCAAAATATGTCAACCTGAGTACGTTGAGATCCCGTGTCTATGGATACCACGTGCATCATCTAAATCACTCTTCAAAAAAGCATTAAGTCGGACTTTTAAATTTCTGGAAAAGTTTATCGAAGATTCTGAGGGTCTCAATGTTAAACTCGTTGCTACAATCATTGGCCTTGACATGGATAGCAGATTTCAGTGTCTTAAAATGTACGAAAAATTCAACATATGTGGTTTGGATTTTCATTAAACTAGCATATATCATCCAAGATTATACCGCTCTTAGTTCAGACGATGTCTCAACTTTGATTGTTTTGATTTTATTGACTTAGTCAAATTTTCCTTCCAATCACCAGAAAATAGTCTTGGATCCACTTTGTTTCGGTTTTTTCGGATTGGGAACTAGATGAGATGAAATCAGCTGTCGAGCTAGGAATAACCACTTTTTCCGATGTCTATTTGATTCGATCCGTGTCAGAGAATATCATTCTCAGCCTGGAAAGTGGAAGACGCGAATTTGAGTTGTTGAAAAACGATTCATCGTAAAACCTTTATTGATTATAGTCAGATTATGGAGCCGCTAGTCCAAGGTTGCGAATGCTACACTTGCAAGAATTATCCGAGTTGTTACGTCCGACATCTAGTCGATATAAACGAGATGGTTGGCCATCAATTGATATATATGTAATTTTTATGACGACAGACATAATTTCAACGCGATGAAACGATTTTTCGAACAACTCAATCCTTGAATATAAAACCAAAATATTCCATCCCCATATATTTAGTATCTTATTCTAAATTATGTTCTATTCTCATAATCACATTTCAATGAATGAATCTCTTCCAAATACATCTGTTTTGAACAGGTTTTAATAAACGACGGATTTCGATCGGGTTTTATTGCGAACATTGGAGAATTAGATACTCGACGTGGGACTTATCTTTCAACTTGTGTTTGATGGCTTAACCTAACAGGGTCCTAAACAATTTGAGGTTTTGGCCCAAACGAGGAGTAATCATGGTTCAATTTTCGTGTTTTGTTGTTTCCATAATTGATGCATCCAATAAACAGGATCAAACAACTAGTTTGAACGTGTTTAGATCTGTTTTATCTGACAGAAAATACTTGTTTCGAATTAACTTACATTCTTGGGGAATGATTGTAATAAAATTCCGTTAAAGGCCGGTAATTTTAGTAGGTCTTCTTGGAATTTTTTCTGTGATGTGCTGGTCCAAACAGTTTTATCATTGTTTAACGGTTTAGATTTTGATTGGTTTGAAATTCAGTTAATTTACACGTCGAGAAAGGACCTACGAAGCACCTCATTTCTCCAAAGTTCATTTTTTCGATAATATATGATCACCAATTGTCTAATAATAGTGGTAGAACCGTGTCCAGGTTAACCTTAATATGTCATTGGATATCAGGTAGAACCAAGAAGCACCCGAGATACAAGTACGTTGTACTACTCTAAGGTCCAAAAATTGCTCACTTGACTACGGCTGGATTTAGATGGATATAGGATGTCTAGCCAATTGTATATTTGGATCAATTGCTTGTCAGACAGATCACAATAAAATTTTTGAATAAATCGCTTGGATTACACCTGTCCAATCTCGTGGGAATCGCTCTAACGGGTCTCGATAATCAGATGGAAATATCATGCTACCTATACATCATTTTGTTCAGTCATCTTACATTATTAAGAACAAAATTGGTATTGTAGGATCTCAGTTTACATTTGAGTTCATGTAACTCACATGGACAGCGATCAGAAGTTTTGGATGTGGTCGACGATGCGGATTTAGCTTAGTCAACCAATATCACCTGTTTAATAATTGATTTGTTGTGTCTACATCAAGGTGATTCTTATAGTAAACAGTTGGTGCACTTGGAACCTGAAATCCGCATCAAAGTCACGAAGGGTTTAGTTAGGGGCATGGATTTTTATCATCAGAAGTAGGTATGATTTTTGCGATAAAGTTACTTGGATCCATAGATGTTTAATAGGATCTGGGGAATCGATTAATGAGTTACTAACAGACAATTTGTTGGAAATATGTAAAAAAACTAACAAAGCTAATTCGGTTAAAAATCATAATCTACACAGATTGTGGTTTGAATTTGCATTTAAAGAATCCATAGATGCAAACGAGAGTGTATGTAGTAAACAAGAAAATTGTCTTGGGCTTATAAAAATGGCCTTCGATCTGCAGAATCTCAGAGGCTCCTTTCATTGGTATAATATAAAATACATTTCTAGGAATCACACCTATAATCTTGTAAGATTACCCAATAGCGTTGTGACTAGATGGTGCTTCAGGGGAATAGCTAGTATCGAAACGGCAGCGTTGATTATTGTTAACGGAATGAACGGGTTCACCTTGAGGATCAGTAGGAACCAGAACACATTTTTTTGTTTCTCAATTGCCTGAGTTAAATACTATGAAACCTGTTGATATTTTTTGATCGAATCCCCGCAAAAACAGGATGATTTTGCCAAAATTTGAAAAATAAAATAACTGAAAAACGATCCAAGAACGGCGCACTATAATTATTGAATTGTACGATGGTTGAGTGAATGATAGCGAAAACTGGATTGAAATAAAAGCCCATAATCATGACCACGGCCAATGAACCAGGAGAGGCCAAACTTTGTAACCTGTAAACGTAGTATCTTACGTGATGGAAAAGATGGACAGAAGAACCGCGCACCAATAAGGATTATTGTTAATACATTCTTTGGTTAGCTTCATACCTTTGTTTTTAAGATCCATGGCCTTAAGGCGGTGAATCAATCTGGTTTGAAAACAATTGACTTTTTGTGCACGAAAATTCCGTACGAAATGGTAGAAATGATAATGATAGTTATAAAGATAAACAATATTCTAATTCTTGTCATAAAATGTAAGTTAGAAAGTTAAATAATAATCCTAACAAAATTTACATGTTTAGGGTTCGGTGACCGCATCAAAAGACGCTTCTTGTTTTGATTGAGTCTAAGTCAGCAAGCACACACCAGTTCTGGATAAATAGCCCCGAAAATATCATCGAATAGATTGTAAATTAACTGGTTTTTGAAAAATGAATACTTGTTTATTCAATTCTCGATTATTGATGAGGTCCAATAGTTCGTGGCATGATTCGATATTCAAAAAACGAAGATATTTCGGATCTAATTACACTTATAGGGTACCAACTCCCTGGCTCTTCACATCGGTATCATTTTCCGCAGTTGAATCACTGGTTCATTCATCAGATTACCCTTTTCCGCAAAAAGATAACAACAAAATGTTGACTGAATCAATGATTTGTGCGATTGAGGCTGGATAAAACGTATTATCAAGTTTCTCATACATCCATCTAAATTATAACTGCGTTAAAATATGTATTGATATGGAGAAGTCGTTTACGGTTAAATGAGAATGACATTTAAAGGAATATGAAAGATCGAATTTAAATCAATAAAATTGGAATGATGATTAAGTAAACTGAATTAAACGAGTTGTCTTACTATGTTGAAGGGTTCTGAAGAGATATTAAAGTATTACAGGTGGGAAATTGCGATAATCAGAGTTAAATCAAAACGGCACAGTTATTCTGATCAAATGCTACACAAATCGAAATAGAACTGTGGCGGATAAGCAAACATCGGAAACTCGACCGTATGTCCTGTCCATCCTGTCCACAGATATTGAGGGTTAGAATCACAAGACATGTAGGGAGAGATTATCAAAAGACAATTTAGAATTATTCCAGACCACAAAATCAGCAATAAATTAAAAATCGATTGTCAACGTGATCTAATATGGTCTCTAATTTAAAGGGAGTGGGATGTTTTTGTGATTTGAAGTTGATAGAAACGGAGTCGAGACCTCAACAGTTCGGCTCAAATCACAAAGATCGATGTTTCTCAAAGTTTAGAGATCTCCACAGTGATTTGGCAGACGTATATGGGATGACTTTTTGTTGTATTGTGGATAAAAATGGAATCAAACAATCAAACTCACTTCTTGAAAAATAGTTCTGCCACGCCACCAAATAGGGTGTATAGAAAATGAATGGCGATGTTGCAGATATTGCTTGGATTGAAAACATCGATCACTAAGATTAAGCTAAAGCACACGAGTTCTCAGGATTTCATATAATAATATTCGTTCAGCATCTTTGAGATTAAATTTGTACCTGATGGTTTTGTATAGTGTAATTTACTAAATTAAGAGAAAGCGAACCTGATAATCGAATTTTGAAAGTATTGGTCCTAGAGTTATAACCAATAAACCTTCAAAAACGAAAATTTCTTCTTTAATTTAAAATGAAATTCTATTTTTATCATAGTTTACTTGTGCAAAATTTTAGGCTTTGGGGGTTCAGTAGACGCAATAAAATTTGCCAGAAACCCATCAATGTATTTGCCTTTTTGGATACTCAAATTCCCAATCATTGATTGTATGGCACGACCAGTAACCAAGGTTGTGCGCGAGAAAAACGACTGTTGCGTCATGACCTCTTCCTCAGTAAAAAAAGAGTTCAATAATGAACTATATCGCAAGTATTCGTTTTTTAGCAATGATTCCAAATAATCCTGGAATGGTTGGATACAGTGTCGTAAGTATTCAAAGTTTTTTTCCATCAAAAATGAGCGTTTTGGAATCAGAGGATTCTTGATCCTTTGACCATGGAAACGCTTTAGTCTATTCTCCAAGGTGTAAAACTCTTTATATGTTCTGTGTACGATTTTTGATGGTTCTTAATAACCTTAGTCTTACCATTTTTGTCATTTAATTTATTTACAGATATCACATAAAAGTAAATCCGCTCGTTTTTGGTTACCTGCGATTTGAGGTCTGTAATTTTGACTCTGATTTGAGATAAATCGATATTATGGGACTGATCCGTCAAGTTAGAATCCATCGAACCGGCCTCATTCAGGTCCTCGATGTCAGACTATGTGATTGTTTTTCATACCTCAATATCAGAATCGCATTCAAAAACTTCGTAGTTCACTATATTGACCTTCTAGTACCTTTTTGGTCACTTTTTTGAGGTTCAGTGACTTGTTTTTGTAATCCCAGCACCTTTCTGAGATAATCGCGCTGGGTACCGTGATTGCTTGATATGATAAGTGGTAAGAAGATCTAGTAATTTCGGCTTGTCTCCGAAACAAAGCATGAAAAACTAATGTAATTTTTGTTCTTCGTAAAAATGCAATCAAAATGAGATACTGTGATACTTAAACGGTTCGATTTTTTAGGGGAGATATTTGGAAAAAATGTGCGAACTACTCAAAAAATGGCGTTTAATTGAGACTCTAAGAAAAGTCAATTCATAAATGCATTAAATTCTTGAAATGAGGCAATTCAAATAAAGCCTTGACCTACGTGGACTCATTTTAAATTGTTCTCATTTTTTGAACAAGTTAATAACCAAAGGTTCTACACGGCTCATCAAATTTCGTGTTATTTAAAACTCAAATTAAAGGCTATCAAATGTCGAAGTTACGGACCATTATCAAGATTCGGTAGTAGGATGATGGTTTTTTTCTATTTTAGAGGTTTGAATCAAGTTAAAATCACATATGTTTAACCTGGAATCCATCGTCCGTCGTGTGTATACCCCGAACCTGTCGTTCCGGTATTATAACAGATTACAAGTTTAATATCTGCGCTTCAGCATAAAACTGATCACTAATATAATAACAGTCCTGCTAATAATTGAGAATTTGAGCCAGGTTCACGAGATTCAGTGGTTCAAATTTTCTTGTGAATAAGTAAAAATCGGTGAGAATGAACACGATGTGATGGTTGTAAATAGATCCAGGGATGTTTGAAATAAAATGTTGGCTGTAAAAACAGCTAGTATCGTTTGAAGAATATACTGAACCTCAGATCAGAATCAAAAACATTTATGTAAAACAATCGATGAGCTACAAATATTCAAGTTGGTAAAAAATTGGAAATCGATCAATACAAACATCAAAACATGCGCTGGTGAAATAGGTTTCAATCCGTGTCAAAGATAATATTGGGCCTTTTTCATGGTATCACAAATGAAAATATGACAGGTATTCTTTGAATTAGCAGTAGGTATTTAAGATGAGCTTTGAGGATCTTTTCCGATATTACGGAATTCTGAATGAGTAATCGTGAGATGAGTTATCAAAAGGAGTGTGGCTTCAACGACAGAAAATGTAGTTTAATTTTATGTGAATGTTTAAAAAATGTGTCAATGTATACCTGTGATGAGTGATAAAAGTAGTCAAGACATTCGGCAGTCAGGATCTTGTAGGCAATATTATGTAAAATTCTAGGTTATCGATATTCCTACCCTGATATAAATTGGATCTTTATCAAATTTTCTTCAGTATACAATTCGAAATCGACTTATTCGTTTAATGTCTTACGTTCTTTTATTTTATCGACAATTTCTTTATTAAATTTAATGGAATGAAACGATTCAGGAAGGATGAACATCTTGTATATTTTCAGAGCCTCCATTATCAAACATATACGTCGAAGATGAGTGATTGGATTTGATTCGTCTTAGATTCACCGCTCTGGGTTTCCATTTTGGCAACTTTCGACATCCATTCGTCTGGGTAACAAGAATGTTACCATGGGCGATACAAAAATGCGGGAATATGAATCGTGCATTATTTTTCAAAACCTGGAGAAAAACGTACATGAGAGAAGGATTGGTTTGTAGCTGAGACCACGTGACTCGAAGATCCTGATTTGTGATATAAGTAACTTTTGGGGGTGAAACGACGTGTCGACATTTAAAAACTTGAGGTAAAATGAATTTTCGAAGGGCGGGTACTTTCTTTATCGTTACCGAGCGATCAAATACAACAGTTTCAGAGTTTAGTGCTTTGAAAATTATGCTTTTGATATTGACCTTATAAAAACGAATACAAACTGGATCGGAAAGATATTCGATGAACGGTTTGAATACTTGGAATGTTAACACTGAACGTAGTAGATATATTCCGATCCTGGTTGAAGTGGACCATACCTTGACCGCTGTTGGTTTTGGGGCAGGCTGAGCACTAGTATGCTTTCGAATAAATTTTTCAAATATATATCTTCGTCGTTCTCGTTAAACAGGACTCCACAATGGATCTCGTCGGTTGGATACACTTCGTGAATCAATTTGACGTTTTTGTAGCTCTTAGATTTGCATGTACGAAAATGGTACAGCATTTTAGGGATAAGTGCATTATAGGTCAAAAATTTAGGATCGACCTAAATTTACATAAATTACACCTTTGAAGCACGGTGACATAGATCTGAAAAAACGTGTTGTGCTAATTGCCGAACTCTTTTGCAAAAATCCTTGGAAACATCGAGAGTTCTGACGTTTAACCCAAAATTACTTGACAATAGGATCTAAATAATTTTCAAAAATTGTCTCCAGGAGCTTGAATTAAATAAATAAAACTGTCGTCAGTGAGTCGTCAATACAAATTGGTATTTCAACATGTTTTTCATGCTTTTATCAAAATCAAACACCTCTGTCACATCAGGCTCTTCCTCTTCATGGTAGTTATAAACAACTTTCTCTTGTGGCTAAATTAAACAAAAATTAACTGAAAAAATTAAATCGTATAAGTTATCGAACAGCGACGGGAATAGGGTCACGAAGAGATGAAAGCGGCTGGTTAATAACTTCAGTATACTCGATAAATAAAACCCCAATTAGGATTCCAATTAATAACTCGACAATCATCCAATACTGACAATTTTTGCACCCGAAATTCTCCGATAGACACCCTCTTGCGCATGTTAATTTCTCGGTAGTGTTTTCGAATGTGAGCCTTTTTCCGAATGAGGGATCGTTTTTGGTTACAGATTTTACATCGCCTAAGTATATCTTAAAATTTAGGCGTTAACAAGTTTCAATTACATCCGATTGTCGAAAAATTTTAGGGTCCCAATCGAGACACTTGAAACGTGATACAAGCTTAGTTTTCCAAAAATATACAAAGATCGAATCTGCCTTAAAAGTTCAATTTTACAGCTTGGATCGTGTCCAAGAACTGTGATAATCATTAAGTAGGCCATATGCTCTCAGTTAGGTTAATCATTATATATATGTGAATTCCCGATAAATTCAAGAGTATTTTTATGGCTTTAGATCTTTCAAAATCAACAAGTTTAGATTCTCAATACTTGATCTGTATGAAAATTGGATTCCAAATGATAGACATTTATCACTCAATGCAGCATTAATTATTTATTCGGGAGGTCTCTCTGGTCAGAAACGTGATTTTATTATAAAAATTGTCGTAAGGAAAATGATCTTGATGATTCAAAGACAAACTCGATTTGCATGTTATCAATCTGTAGGTGTGGAATGTCGGTTAGTGTCAGCCATCTTTAGTTCAATTATACATTGTGATTTAAAATAAATAATAGCAATAACCAGATCTTACTATCAACTCTGAAAAATACACCCACATTGCAATCAATTTGGTTTTAGAATATTTATTGACTCTGGTGTAAATCAATCAAATTCGTAAAACATTTGGAGGATGAGTATTCCTGAAATAAAAAAAAATCATATGTATGGGTAGCGGTGAAGGATAATGAATTATCCTTTTCTCGTTATCATTTGATTTATATTCAAGTCTATTGGAAATTTCTGAAATCAGATCATCATCTAGTTTCAAAAAAGCGTATTTGGAACAAAATACCATATTTTAGAATCACAATGTTTCATGTTTTAAATGTAAGTGTTGATGCTCAATCGTCTTTTTATTGCACAATATATCAAGTTCTGAATCTCTCGAATTCATAGCTGCCAATCATAATAATATCATTCGAACCAAAAACTCGATTTTTCGATCTTGAGCTTACCCGCACGTCAGAATATCAACATGGTGTATATATGAATTGCCTCACATCACTCATTCAATAATAAAAATGTTTGAGATTCGTTCGCAAAAACTGATGTTAATTTGGTTCGACGATATTTTAATTTTGTTGAAATGTAAATTCGTTCAAAACTGATTTGATGCTTATTTGTATTTTCTGATAATATTATGTCCTAAATTCAATCCTCATTGTTAATCAATCATTTTCGTCTCAGCCAAAAATTTTTGCGGGTGATAGAGTAAGATGGTTCAAAAAAACTGATTCTGCGAAGACGGATTTTATGAGAATTTTTAAAAATATCGGTGCTATTACATATCAACCTGACGGGGGTATTTTGGATGTTGCTTGTTTGTTAAATAAGCAAACCTCGTTGACTCTATCAGTATACAAACAATAATTTATAACTGATCTAACTACCTGAATCGTCTAGTGTCGTCTGTCGATCGATATTTATCATTTAAACATGGAGCCCTCAGAATCAATCTACTTCTCAAAAGATATAATACTAATCATGGAATGATCAAACCATGTCATAAAACGGACCTTGATAAAGTTTACGACATTGATCAGCCACAGCTGTCTCAAATTATTTGAGTCGCATCCCAATTATAAATAAATCATAAGTTATTAAAACAAAACCTGACAAACCACATGGTAGATGATTCTCTGAAGCCTGTCGAAAAATCTCACAATACTTTCTGAGTATACAAGGGGAAAGGTCAAAATTTATTTAACGAAACTGATTTTCAAATAATCAGGTCATTTCGCTTTGCTCATACCACCAGAATAGCCTCCAGTAGTATCATGCGTGTTACAGGCGGGATGTTACACAACAGCCTGAGCAACACCTCATAATATACAATTACATTTGAACCGATCTCAGACGTTATGCCCAGTGTTACTCAGACTCTATCCTTTGAAAATGTCGCTCTTTTTATTCAATAATGAATACTTACATTTTTATCACGAAATTTATATGGTTTGGGTTCGGAATGTGATGGAGTAAATGATTATTACCTCAAAATGAAATCCTATTTCCAAATATTGCTCGTTGTTCATTCTACGAGTCGAGAAATAGTTAATCAATCTGGATGTGATGAAACAATAGGTCTATAAAGGAACAAGAACACTCTCTATGGGCCGACCCCAGAGGAAATGATGGTAATAATGAACTAGCGAATAAAATCGATGCTACTGCTTCAATTAAAAAGGCATTAAGAGACAGCAAATATTTAGAACGTTATGAATCTCAAGTCGACGATCAAAGCTGCTCGGTAAATCGAGAGGCGTTTGAATTGGAATGAAGAAATTTAAAAATCTTCGACAGTCATCCCAAATGTTACCGGTTTTTCAAAATACGAAATGAGGCGTTGGTTTTCAATTAAAATATCTCACTATGTGGCGGTCAAAATACCAACAGTCAAATAATATTTCATCCGGTATTTTTTAATAGTAATAGGAAATATCCGATTATCGTTAATTTGTTACACTGCCCCTGATAAATAAGATATCTGAATACGAAACCATAAAAGTATATTTCGACGATTTTGTACAATTTAATTCCCCTCGTTGATGTCATTGTTCTTTGTACAACTCTTCATCATCAATAACACTATCTGGGCATTTGGTGTATAACTGGAAGTTCGTGAAAACATTATTCAGAATGAGGTCCAGAGAGACTGCTTGATTTGATCAAGCGTGAGGATTTGATGCTGTTATTTGGGGATGTTTTGGGTGTAAAACTGGTTGAAATATTTTTTCGGCCAAGAACGGATCATTAGGTTATATTTTACAATAGACGAGAAAGTATTGGTTTAGAAACGATGGGTGGGCCGGTTATCGTAATATAATAAAGCAGAATCATCATGTAGAAACCAATAGAATTGGGTCATTGATTTCGTCAAATTTTTCATGCAATTCGCTTTGACATTCAGAGTTTAATGTTCAAATAGGTGTTTTCCACTTCAATTTAGTTTTTGTCAAGTCCAATTTATCCCACAAAAAATTAAGAAAAAATAAGATCGAAAAATGAACCAAAATAAGAAACTTGGTTTAATTTTCCAGTTTCGTTATTTACGGCTCTTCCAATATAAATCTTCATGTGGCTATTCTAACCATCGCAGTCTTCTCATGTGATCGTTGATAACCCATACGACATGTAATTGAATAATTCTGACTTATTTTCCTCCCTGTATCTCTTTACATTACCCTACCATCTTGAAAAAAACCTCTCTATCGGTTAGGAAAGAATGAATAGCGTGGCAAATAAGATATCACGTGGCCCTTTATGTGAGAAGCTTCCGAGATTATTGACATCTTATGGAATCAGACGTTATCCATGATGGCAACACATCGTGTATTCGTAGTATTGCTTTGTTCAATGTGTGGAAAAAAAGTTTTCAATATACCCTCGAAAACTTTCCCAACTATACCCTCGGTTGTTAATTTCTTTGTATACTTAGCCGTATTTGTTCATCGCACAACAAACACATATATTCTTAGAGCGGATGTTTTGCACTCTAATAACCTGTGTAGTGCCTATTGGAGATCAACCTTTTTTCGATTGCATCGAATCATAAAAAAACTGCGATGGTTAGAATTGCCACATCAAGACCTATATTAGAAAATGCATAAATAACAAAAAAAGAAAATTAAACCAGGTTTCTTATTTTTTTTCATTGTTCAATTTTATTACTTCTTAAATATTTCGTCCGCCAAATTGGGTTGGACAAAAACCAATTTGAAGTGGAAAAAGCACCAATTTGGACGGAAACCCCTGTAGCATAAATTTCAGAAAAAAAAATAAAATAACTAAGGAATATTTTATAGCTTAATGTAATTTCATTGCTTAATTACCTTATCAAAGAATTATTGATGTATCGGTGGTAACCATCATCATCTTAACATGCTGTGATGGTCAGCCAATCTGCCATGGAGTAGAATATCTGGGGCCCATTTTCATGTCTACTCTTATTTACTTAACCCATCTACTTGAAAAAAAACTCATATATCGAATTTAGGAAGATGGAATAAGGTGGTAAGTAAGGAATTTAAATACATTTCCGCTTAAAACCATCTATAGTTTCTGAGGCCTTGTCGAATCTAACGTTTCCCACGGTTAAAACGCACTGAGTATTCACAAAATTGTTTTTATCTATGTATCCCAGCAAAAATTTTCCGTTTTAAGGTCGGATCTTTATTTCTTTGTGCACTACGCCGTATCTGTTCATCACAAAACAAACAGATATTCATAGAGAACATGCTTAGTACCATAAGAACAGCATTAGAGCCTCTTAGTGGTCGACCTCTTTTTTTCGATTGATTGAAATCATAACTTAACAGGATTATGATGGTTGATTTATCCACCTTAAGACTTATGTTAGAAAGTTCTTAAAGAGCCAAATTATACAAAACTAAACAATATACCTTAATTTTTTCGATTTTTTTCTTAAAGTTTTCTTGTACCAAATTGAATTCCATAAAAACAAAATGGACTAACAACCCTGTATTACCAGAAATTTTTAAAAAATTATTTTATACAAGTTTCATATACATGAATTATAGGCCTAACATCCGACGTCAATCGTTCAAAATTATCAAAGAATTTTACATACTGAAAAAGAAAACCAGAAATCCCATCCATAATATATGGAAAGCTCTTCTTATTTCATATTAAATTAAAAAATTGCACGTAATTTGATGTGTTAGAAATATCTTTGGATTGTTAAAACTGTCAATCAAACTGTAGACAGTTATTTTAAAAGTATTTTTCATGGAATCTCGTGAAAATTAACTTCATCTAAAGATTTGTGTTGATTTAAAATGGAACCTAGCATGAGAAAATCGGACAATATCATCAGAAAAAAAGACATCTGTTATTTCAATGATCATCCATGTGTCTATGTTTCTCTTAATTAAGAAACCTCACAAATATGATGCTTGAGATTTAATGATGATAAACTTTTGCTCATAGGGTACGAATACTCAAAAGTATTCATTTATATTTTTAATCTTGTAAATCCAACACGTTTTTGGCCCAAGTATAATCCTGTAGGTGAAAATTGAATTGATTCAACAGTGGTCTAAAATTAACTACGATGTTTACTTCAAAAACAAGTCCACGATATATTCGAATGAATAAAATGACTCTATTGGCCATTCTCCCCAAAAGAAATTGTTCCATGTATAATATTGTTCTCTCTTTGGTCTATCAGCCGAATCGGGTTCAACATCGTGCCAATTTCAGTGTATTTTTTGAGTATTTACTCCCTTTTTGTGAATAAGAAGAGTTCTCTGCGATTTCATCTTAAAACTTGAATCACTGTAGTTAAGTGAGTTACAGTATCTACAAAAATTGGAAATAATTATTGACCCTCTTCTTATTATATCTAAGATAATTTCATTAAGTCTCCTTGTCCCGTTTTTCCTCTGGTGTGATGAAAGTTGCTTTTTCCCTCTACACGTAACGCCTAAAATCCAGATATCACTCATAACCCGACCTCAGGTATATATCCTGCTGCCAAATTTTTAATGGTCAATATCGCATTGAATCTAGATGCCTAAGTTGATTCTAGTTTAAAATATCATGGGACAGAAGATACATCTATAACACAGCACAAATCAATCATTGTTTCCATACTGGTTACTCTTTATTCAATAGATGTCTCTCTAATAGCCACACAATATATAAATTTAAATATGAAGAAATTATAGCAGCCAATGATTTACCCCTGGACAACTTACTTTCCTCAAACTTAATCTTATTCTTTATAATAATAGTGCGTTTACAGTTGCAAAAACGAGTATTAACGCTTGGTCCTGAAAGAGAATTTCCAAGGTAACATGAATTTTCTCTCTTGTGCTTTATTTTTCAATTCTTGGATTGATTATTTTGAGTTATAAAGCATTATAGGAGCAAACGTTTATTGTTGTATCTACTTCGCATAGAAAATAGTTTGTAATGTTGTAGACATTGTAAACCATAAATTAATATTCTGTTGATCAGCCAATTATCCCCTCTGCGCCAACTTCGAAAATTTCACAGTAAATTACAATCATTAGGCCCTGATTGTGGTCTATTTTTGTGTTACCATCCTGTGATAAAAGCTCATTGAACAAAATTAGGTTATACTCGCTGACCCTCTTTCTAGTAATTCGAAGTTTTCGGCATTTCTTGAATATTTCTATCTTACAATCCATCCCCATTTGGAAGGCGTATTTTTTATTGTGTTCAAAAAATAGACTTCAAAGTAATGAAAGTTTACGTGGTACTCTTCACGAATTCTGATAGTTGTGGTATAGTACCTTATATTTTAAAAACGGTAAATTTTTGTGTTTATGTCTCCATATGACACCAGATGGAATTTGTGTCTGAAAAGTTGATTCTTCTATTAAATGATGATACAATTAGACCTCATTTAATATTCTTTGGTGTATAAGTCAAAATCTTCAGTAGAACAAAAAAAAATACTTTTCCACGCTATGCTCAAACATTCGTCATTTTGTGTTATTCCATAAAAATTTTAAAAAGTGGAAAATTTACTGATCAACTCTGAAAGTAACCCTAAAATTTTTTTCGATTTTGATTTCAACCACGCATCTTAGTCCTGTTCTTTTCACTGGACATGCTTCAAAATTTTTTCTTAACAGAAGTATGGAAACAGCTCACAAAATATACTAAAAAAAAGGCGTGAGAATGGGGAAGATATTCAAAGACGTTAGAGAACCAGACATCTGGTTAAATTTGCAGCTATTCGCACTACTAAATGTACTCCTATATTTACCATATATTATAAAATCATCTCTAATCTCACACAATTTGATCCTTTTCAAAATCGTAAATTATGTAATAAATTTAATTGTCTATCTCGGAATTTGTATTCAAAAAACTCAAATGTAAATTAGCTGTGTTATTTTAATACCTATCTTACCGTAAAATTTATTTTGATTGCATCAGATTAACTCTAATCGAGGACTGAATTTAAGTTAAAAACGTGACGAATATGAAGTTATGATCTCATCTTCCTCTACAGTAGCTTGGATTATCACATAAAGCAGGGGTATCAAACACACGACCCCGATGGGCAGGTATCTGCGGCCCGAAATAAACAATTCAAATGCGGAAATTTTTAAATGTAACTCCATTTTGTTGTTGAGTTCTTAAATTTTTCTTGCGCAAACCTCAACGAAAATACTTAGCTTTTTATCGCAAAATGATTTGACCAAACATTGATTTTAAATATTATTTCGATCGTATTGGGTAATCACTAACATCAATAATACAATTTTGTATTCTTTGAACTTTAATCCATTGAACGTATTACTCAAATGTGTTTATTGTAACCAATCCAAAAGAAATACCAGGGAATCAAGCCAAAATGTTCCATATACGAATTCCTCAAAAAGAATAAATTAAAATGCCCACATAGCACACTTTAAAAATAATAGAAATGAGTGCATATAGCGAGATAATTCATACTTTTTGATTCTATTTGCTACAGCTACTAATGAATGGCGCATTCGTCCAACAAACTAAAAAAGGCCTAGACGAAAACCATGTTTTCAAGAAAAATGTTACCATTTGTCACAATCATCAGTTAAAGAACTTCATTGTATCGTTTTCTTGCAAAAATATTGTAAGAAAAAGCAAAACGCGTGCAGACTTTATGCCTTGCTTCACCTAGAGCAGCGCGATGTTCTGCCGGGCAAAATTGGTTACGAAAAAATTTAACGGCTCAAGGCTTCATACATAACACAGCAATGAAATATTTTCACAGGCATCAAAAATCTGATAAGATTCTGAAAATGGGAGCTTTATTGACGTTCAAATATTTGCAGAAATGTCACAACCGTTCATTGATCTTCAGTTCATAAACGATTGTTGGGAAAATGTATGTGAAAATTTTTGCCCCGCTAAAATAAACCGCTTAGAGAAATAAGTTGGTATGCGAATATTTAATCACAAAAAAACTGATAAACCATCCGTATCTACAACGTGAACAACATATTTTTTAGCATATTCCACTGTGATCGATGACAACACAGATGCCGCAAACACTACCTGCTATAATATATTCATTTGAGAAGTTGATGGAACTTTGATGACTGAAGTGCTACGTGACTTTTTTGCTTGCACATGGATGGAAAAATAACTGGAAAATATATATTTAAAAAGATGGAAATATGCACGGAAAATCTTTTGTGATGTTTGATAAAATGGTGTCAAATGCATGTACGATGCACCAGCAGTGTTTCGAACAAAGTTGGTGTCTTCGGATAACTAAAACAAAAAATAAAACAGACTGGTTTGTTAGGTCCTGGATATAGCTATTACTGCATTTTGCACCAGGAAGGACTGTGTGGAATTAGTCAAGCTAAATAAAGTCATATTAGCTATATTAAGACAGTTATCTCCACAAGTTCTACTGGGTTTTGCGACATATAGTACGAATCGTGACGACCAATTTTGCGAATGTTTTTAATAAATTTTAACATAAAAAAAGAACTATATCCACTTAAATGAAAAAAAGTAATATTAAAAATGGTCGCCGAAGTTTTAGGTTTGATATTCCTAAATCCACGATGGAAATCTTAAGCGTGATAATGAACAATGTAAATAGACATTTATCAATAAATGGAATAAATAGCCTAATTAAACGTATGACAGCTACATGCTCACTTTTACAAGTGCTCACATTCTGATTTTTCTTTCACAGTGAATCGTTTTCGCATATGTGCCTTAGCGAACTGGATATACTTACAGCAATTATTATCTAAAACTCAAACTTTAGGTTAATTAATTTAACTGCGTTTTGTTACTTCTTTTGATTTTCTTAGTAATTACTTGTAACATTTCGTGTTGTTGGTTGACACAAAACGAGTTATAGGATGCAATCCCAGATACCGGTAGCCATTTTTTCATATTGTAAAACAGTTTTTAAAGTTATTTTTTTCATTTAACTGGATATACAATCATACCTCGGCTTTCGACCATAATCTGTTCCAGATGGCTGTTCGAAAAGCGATTCGTTCTAAATCCGAAACTATTTTCTCCATTATAATTAATGTAAATTATTTTAACCCGCTTCAAGTCTAGAAAACAAAATTTTTAAAGCATTCTTTTTACTATTTTACACCATAAACTGTATACACATGTAATAAGAGAGCAGGCAATATGTAAAATACTGCACAGTGATTGTCTCATAACAAATCTATTAATAGAGAGAATTTTTATGTACTGTATACCATAAATAAAAAGTGTATAAATAGATTGTTTTATTTTAATAAAAGATCCTATCTTAAATCATGAAATATAAAACCCAAAACATTTCATATGCTTTATTTTTACGAATTTTAACATAAAAAAAATAAAATAACATCTCTCTCTTCTAGCCCACGCTACGGTAAGAGGTAATAAAATCTTTTGAAAAAATTGCAGAAATTTTGGTCTGTGAAAAACAAACATTTCTTATTCTTGCAGTAACCACCTTGTAATAACAGGGAGGAAGATTTATTCTCGGAAAGAGAATCCTCTTATATAATAACTTAGGTTAGCTCGACTCTCGCAATTTTCTTCGGTTGAGGAGACTCTGCCACAGGTTGTTCCATCCTTTTCGTAAACAACCTATCGAGTGTAACCGGTTTCTCCCTTGTTTTAAAAACTTTACGAAAGTGGCCAATAACAATGTCATTAAATGCATACACAGCTCTACTGCTTGTGATTATATCTGGATGTTACCTGTCTACAAAGTTTTGGATATCATTCCATTTTGCACAAATTTCGTTGATACTAGCAACAGAGGCATCCTTCCTCCCTTCATCCTCATCAGAAGACATCTCCGTCGACGTTCTCTTCGCTCTTCCTGAAGTTGCTAAAGTTCTTCTGTCGTGAGCTCGTCACGATTTTCATCAATTAGCTCCTCGAAATCACTGCTGTCTATCTCCAAACAGAGATTTTTTCCCATATTGACAATTTCATTAATAGGTTGCCTATCATCTTGCGATTCGCCCTCGACATCAGCCGCTGTGCTGATGCTAGCAACACTCTCAAACCCTTCAAATTCACGTTGAGTAACACAATCGGGCCACAATTTCCTTCATGCGGCGTTCATAGTCCTATATGACACTCGGTTCCAGGCTTCGTCGATGAGGTTGATGCAGTGGTAATATTGAATTGATCCTTCCAAAAATCTAGAATTTTCTGGTCTAAATCCGATTTGGTCGAGATCCGAGATGTTCGAAAGCCGAGGTATGACTGTAGTTCTTTTTATTAAAAAAAGTTATAAAATAATTCGCACGATTGGTCATCACGATTGGTACCATAGTTTGCAAAATCTGTCAGAGGGCTTGGATCCTTAAGAGTTCAGCTCATTTTGGCTTGATTTAGATGCAAGAAAGAAATAGCTCAGTCGAGGTAACCTCCTGGAGAAGTTCCTTATCATTAAAGAGGAAGTAGCTTCATTCACGTAAATGAAAAATTTTCCTGATTTTGGTGAGGCAAAATTTGAATCCGATGTGGCTTTTCTACACGATCCTAAAAAACGTCAGAAGGATTATAGATGTCATTTCTCGATTATTTGAGGAGTCCGAACGATGTTTCAGTGAGTTAAAATTCGTGAACCATTGTTGCAATCTTTGACATCTACCTGATATTAATGCAAATGGTGTTTCAGACGATGTATGGATTGAAGTTCTAGATTTGAACG
>JWZT01003307.1:208578-227565 GCA_000827895.1 Thelohanellus kitauei | reverse complement strand
TCTGTGATGACGGCTGTTTACAAAAACACGTTTTGGGTCTTCCTGGTTCACGGTATTGGAGGCAAACCCCGGTAGGATCGTGATCAGGCACAACAACAGGTCCAAGTATACAGGAAACAGCATTCAGAAGTTCCATAATGCTGTTTATATCAACCATTAATTTCCAAGTATGCATCGTCGTACTTCAAGGTATTGTACGCAAAACTCGATATCAGACTAACCAATAAGTTTATTTTACTATTTGCAAAATATTTAAACACTTTCCTATTTATAGACTTAAAAGATATATTTTAAATTAACCCTCCAATTATTTTCAAAACCTAGCAGCTATAAGCCCGTAAAATGTTCTGCCATTAAAAAACGCGCACGCGCTAAACGGAAGACACGAACTGGCCCAATAGATGAAATAGAAATATTATACTTATGCCCACTGACCGTTCATGAATTTTCAATGCAGCAGATTGCCATTCAATGCAGGAGACCCCTGATATAAAGGATGTCGCTGGGGGAATGGTAGGATCAACTCTAGATACCCTGAGATTTTGACCTGATAACTGCTCAGTAACATACTACGAAACAAGATTCATAGAGAAATTTGATTTCAGAAATGTGAGAAAAAGAAGAGGACACGGCTATCAAACCTTGTACCCTCAGAAAAATGCCAAGAAGTAACAATAGACTGATATAATTAATGTTAGGTGTATGTTGTCAAAAAATTTGTATTAAAATTCTCGATAAGCGCAACTCCTTAGTCCGATCTATGCAAAAAAGCCAGTTGTAATCATGGAAACCCCTATTCGTGGCGCTTCAAGGCTTTTATTGGAACTTTTTGTGTTCTGGAACTGACTTTCCTTATAACGGATAGTCCAGTCGACACAAAAATAGGTTCATCCAACACGACCCTCGGATCCATCATCTACTAATTTGCTTTGGGCCAAAAGATTCCTGCCTGCTCTGCTTTAAAATAACTAAACACCGAGAAAAGAAGCTACTCCTCCATCAACAAATTTTTTTCTATATTATTGGCAACAGACAATTTCAGAAGACGCAATTGGTAAGTAGAAAATAAGTCATTTGCAGTTGTCATATGGGGCTGTTTCACACCAAATCATTCAAAGACATACAAAAAGTGTTCCAGGCGGTTCGTAAAACTAAAAGAGTCAGATTTTGCCATCAGAAGTATCAACGGGGTAAATAACAACACAGCTGATATTCTGCACATATAAGTAAATACAATTAATTTTGATTAAGTGAATAAATCGAAAGGGTGTAAAAAAACGAGTAAGGTACCAAAGTGATCATCAAAATAATAAAGAGAATAAGAAATTGGACCATCCGATGCATTCAAAGCGATATACCTTACATTCACCCAAGTTAAAAATTAGTGCAGACCAACAACGACCAGACGCATATAGAAGTACGCAGAAACCCACGTGATGAGGTTATGAAGGAGTCCACCAAGGCTAACAAATAAAACTTAGGAAGGCCGAAAAAATTCCATGATTCTGGTATTTCCATCAATTTATGGTGATATTAGTACTTGTGACAAATAGGCATGAAAATAAATAAGTCCCAGTGTCCAAAGTTTAAGCTGATCCCAACGGAAACAGTCAATCAATTCTACTTTTCTTGCATAAGTAATATATGAACTCTCAACATCCAGTAAACGGAAGCGAATAGATCTTATTGTTCGTTGATCGATACTCAAAATAGCTAGAGAGAGTAGAAATATGAGCAGAGACCCCAAATCTGCCGAAATGGTCATATTCAGGGATATATATGCCCTCCTATGGTTGGCAAAGAAAATATAAAATACTAATGAATGAGTTGATTCGAATCCCAAATATTTTTCCACCAATCTGATCCGTTTGAAATACAATATAACCAATCATCTTTCAAATATTTGAAAGGGAACGTTGATTCAGAAAGAGGTGTAAAGCCGTAAAAATATGCCATTACTTCACCTGATGTTCGAAAAGGACGGATGAAAATATGCGTGCATCGCAAATATTGATGCGGCGATAGAACATGACAGCTCGTTTAGCCCCTTGAAAGCCTAACACTTGATACCATGAACAGTAAATCTGAAAACTTAACAACACTCCGATGACCGATCTATAAATGCATGGTCTGGACCAGAGAATAAAGTTAATCGAATACAGAATGGGACTGAATGTGGCCATAAACCAGATAACAAAAAAAGAAAAAGACTCCTACCCAGTGATGATATCGGGCAGAAAATAGGAATGAATCTGGTATCGAACAAAAGTTTGAGAGTCCTTAGGGGGTAGCGACGAAATTTAACGACCAATAATATTTTATCGTGAACCCCAAAAATGTAATACCGGTTTTTGCATTAATAAGTGCCCTTTGTAAAATCTAATAAATTTAATTAAAAATTAATTAATTAAATTATTACTCTCTTCCGATAGACTCTCCTTTCGTGTTATGAGGAAAATATTTTTTTAAAGAAAAAACCACATCATTAAGCATGGCTGAGGTTTACGGAGATCACACCAGCAGTTACAGGGGTTTCAGGTTTATTTCGTCTTTTCAGAGTTCAATTTCGTCCTTTCGTTTTTTAATTTAGCTTTTATAATTGATAATTTTATTTTAACTGGGTAAAAAACAATCTTTTTGTTTGGAAAAAATGGAAAAGTGGGAAATTTTTAGTAAGCAACTATTCGTGGAATTTGGGGGTTCGTTTTGTTAACACACATTTTTTGACGTGGAAAATAACTTTTAAAAATTATAATCTATTGGGGATCGTTGTAATTTTCGGAAAATTTTAAAATATCGAATTTTTCGAAAAATACAAACTCCCCTAGATATAAAGTTTGCACCAATTTAGGTTCTTAAACCAAAGAAAAAAGTACTTCACTCAAATCGTGAAAAAGTAGTCATTACTATTAAAATTTACCAAGTCAGAAAATTTGCAAAATCCTCCACCTCCAATGACGGAACTTGTCTCTGGACAGTTCAAGCCTGGGTAAAAAAAATCTGCTGGCCCTATGTCCAAACGACAAAACAATGAAAAATACCCCAAACAAAATTGGTAAAGTGGGGATGTCAAAATTGTTATTACGGACAACAGCGCCTTTATCATACTGAAGTCGATGTTGCGTTATTAAGAAATTTGAATTTTGTGAATTCTGAAAAATCCATTAAATAAGATATTTAAAATTTCCCGAAAATTACAACAGCAACCATATGCTATAAATTTTTAAAATTTATTTACCATGTCAAAAAATGTGTGTTTACAAAAGGCCACCTCAAATGCAACAGGTGGAGAGATACCAAAAATTTCCAATTTTCCAACCCAAAAGACTGGTTTTTGTCCAGTTAAAATGAAATTCTAATCGTAAAACTAAAAATGAAAGGACGAAATACATCTGTAAACCCTCTATTTCTTATTTCTTCCTTTATTCGTCGTTTTTAACAATAAAAAAGTTCAATCAAAAGTTTTAACTGTCAAATTATGTTTAAAAAATGCAGTTATTGTCATTTATACAGGATAGGAACATGGATAAATTTAGTATAGGGTTTCCCAATCAAGTCCGTCACTTTTTATTTAAAAGCAAATAGAAAATTAGATTATTTTACATTTTAATCATTGATTTGATATTCTTAATATAGGGTTTACCGATAGAATCCATCATTTTTTATTTCAAAAAAAACTATAATTGTCTTTTAGACTCTATTCATTTGAGGTCTTTTCTATCAAATTGAAACAATATCTCACACCCTACAGCCTTTGATTAAATTTATGAAAAAATATTTTCCAAACAGTAAAATATCGTAAAGATAGTTTCCAGCGATCGGATACGGAATGTTAAATTTGATTGAAACGGCTTTAGATGAAACCATATCTTCTGGCTGCGACGAATACTATTGAAACATGCTAAAAAACAACAATTTATTGCGTAAAACTAAATCTATTTTTTCCTCCAAATATTGAAAAATTTAATTAAAAATTCAAGGATTTAATAGGTAAACCCTATAAAATAGTCGTTTTGAATGAAAATCTAATGCGAGAGAAGTTAAGTAAAGAGATGAAACGTATGTGAATCTTTTGATGTGGCATGTCTTAATATTTCAAATCCAAAAGGGTCAAAACGTCAACTATTCTTGTTTTTTCATTTGTGGTAACTATTTCTTTCATTTGTTTTGAAGATTACAGATAAATCCCTTAAATTATTCAGGATAAATACGAGCTACTATTTTTACTTTAGCAAATTTCTTAAAAAAATGAAAATATGTTATGTCTGGTAAGATAACACTATAATCAAACGTATTTGAATCAATAATGAGAATTCTAACATAGCAACGACCAAAGGATACCTTGAAGGACACTTTCAACTAGGCCTCAGCTTTAGATATGGCTCAAATGATTTTGTTTAATTATCCTCTTAATAAACATGTATTGTGTCTAGAAATTGGTATATTAGAGATATATATGTTTGAAAATCGATTCACATGTTCATTAATTATCTTTTTAAACAAGCCTCCCTTAATATTTTTATCGTCATAGATATTACTTTGCTCACAATTAAAAATAACTCGACAACAATTGCATATCCCTTTACTTGTGATTTATTTTCTTTAAGCTAGTTTTTGGAAATTTCACAAGACGATACCGATTAAACCTATCTTTGCTAATGCGTGGTGCTCTTTGCCTACTCAGATTCTAATGAAAATGCCAGGTAGAAGATATAATAAGCCCCTGATATAATAATGTTATATTGTTTTAAACCAATCTTAGATGATAAAGTAGCTAATTTTATATTAAAATAATATGTTCAAAAGATTACTGATCGAAAAGCCAAATATTGAGACATAAATGATAAGTTGAGCGGACTTGGATAAGATTGAAAAATAAGGGACTTTGATTGGTTCACATAATTCTAATTCCTATGCGTTAATCTTTCAGACTTTTTCTTCTATTGTTGAAATGCTGTGAAAGCTTTTAAGCCGAGGATTTTTCTTTCTTCATCAAGTTAAGATATTTCTGGAGTACTTGAAGAATAAATTAGTAAGTTTAAATGTTTATTTTCTACAGACATTAACCATGTCTGTTTTTCTCCCAGTATATTTTTTAAGATTTATTACGATTTGATCTCAAACCACCAAAAATGCATGTTACTTAGGCGTGAACCTTCCAGTTGTATTTTTATACTTATTTACATTGATATTCCCATAATTTATGAACAATTTTTAAGTAAAAATTCAAAAATTAAAAACAAACCTTCTCATTTTTGGTGTTCCAGCGTTAATTTTCACCAATCAGATAACTACTCGCTTTTATTTTCTGAAATATATAGTTCATATAGGCAGCAAAGTTGATCGGAAAATTAAGATTTCTAGTTTAACAAATCTTTAAGGTCAAATTATGACGCAAAATAATCAAAAACGTTCAAATTCGCAATACTTTGAAAATAAACTATAGAGTTCTAATATGTGAAACGTTCTTGAGATAATCCAAGTCATGTTCTATTCAGTATGATATAGTTAACATTGGAAGTTTTCGAGTGATGTTTTTGTGTATTTTGTAATCGGTATTTATCCAAAACCCAACACTCAGTTGATTGTCNTTATTATCTAAAATTTTTGTGCGCGGCAATCTCGAAAGTAATTCTTGTACAAATAATTACAATTTTATTCGTCCTACATGCCAATATTCGTTATGATATATAAGACAACTATGAAGAATTTTAAATAATTTCTATTACAAAAATTTCCTTATAATTACTTATGTCAGAAAACTCTAAAAAAATTATAAGAGCACAAACTAAATATTTATGAATGAATAAGTTATAGTATATATTTTTAATCATTTATATCGAAATTTTTACGTCATTGATCGATTTCTGCCCAAAGGCCTTAAATAGCATCCAAATCAATTATGTTTCCACATGATTTATCTATAGCCGATTTCGTGATTTTGTTTTAATTGAGTTCATTAGGCCTAACACAAGTTCACAGTCTGCACTATAACCATGGAATGTTACACAGATGTCAAGCAGGAATGACAGCTCTTTGATTTCTCTATCTATCATAACATAGGCAATGACGCCATCAAAATATTGAGAGGGAACTAACCAACTTAAACTTTCCCCACAATAATAATTTAAAATCTTCATATTGTTCACGAATTTTTGCAACTAAACCTTCGTGGAAGTTTGGTATAACTCTCGAAAACCATTTTATTAATTTGTTTAACTTATCCTGACCGTATTCGAAAAGTTATTCCTTTGAATAGCTAAATGTTTAAAAGCTTTCCAATCTATCAATTAGTCATCGGAAATCTTTTCACAAAATGATTGCAAAATAGTTCAGCAAATTTACGCATTGCTTTTTGTCGACAACATGATGATTTTAATCAATAATTTCCTTCTCTGCATCACTGAAATGAACTGTGTCTCTAAGATACCGAGATCTTACATGTCATATTTTATCTTTAACAAATTGAAGCGCTTTCGTTGATGTCACAATACTTCGTTTAGAGTATTTGCACATTGATGCAAGTTCTCCCAAAATATCATTTATTGCTACCAGAGTCATTCACAACCGCATATTTCGAAATCTTTTTAAACATTACTTACTGATTGGATTATTTCTATGGCTTAACTCGTCAGTGAAATAGTTAAGCAGTGTATTTTTAATTGATCCCAAATGTAGTAACAGCTTAATGCCTAGACACCCTATCACTTCATGCACAGGCCAAAATGCAATTACATCACTTTCTCCTGCCATGGCCAATTCTTGATATTTCTCATTATTAATTGATGATCTGCTGAAGATCGTGTAAACTATTCTTAGAAATGTTTCAATTTCGATCATTAATGGAATTTGTTTCCAAGCATCTTCAACAACTAAGTCTTTTCGATGAGAAACACAATGCAGTTGACCAAGATGATGTATCTCACATTTCAGAATAGCTGCCACTCCATTATATTTTCCTAACATAACTGAATTTCAATCTGATTTAAACACCGCCGTCTTCTGAAGAGAATGCTCGTTTTCAAAGTAATTTTTTTTTATTTCTGTCAAAATATAGACGTGGTCGCATGCGATTAATTTCACAGTTCGACCGAATATTGTTTTGTAATAATTTCCGTTTCTGCCCGATACTTGAAATATAAAATCAGCATTTTTGGAAGTAAATATCAGTATTTTCCTCAATAATCCATGTATGCCATGACGACTATCAGTTCACTCATCTCAGTTCTTAAAGCAAGGTTTATGCACTCAACAAATTCAAAATCATAGTTTTTACTTAGCTAACTCTTAAATTTCAATGTATTTTGCCACATGTTCATGGATTTATTGAACAAAAAAAATTAAAGCATTTAGTTTAATAACCAGAATTACATTATCGATCAGTATTATTTTCATATCTGGATTTGACTGCAGTCTTTCTTCCATATGTAATCTGACACTAAGATCGGTCATACTCGCCTTTAGCATTCGCGTGATTTTACCTCCTTATGATTCCTAAGCCCTTTAACTAACTTGATGTGCATTTTTGACTGAGATGTAGCTTTAAATAATCCAATTTCCGTTTTCCCCATTTTTTTCATTTGCTGAACTCTCTTTGAGCTTTAGCCTTTGACAAATTTTGGAAATAACAGCACTGTCATCATTGCATAAAATAATATCGCAGAGTTTTAACTTTTTGCATGTTAGATAATGATGGCACATCAGTTTCAACTACTTCTCAAAGCCACTATTCCTTGAATCTCAAATAATGTTTCTTTTTCAAAGGGAATTAATTGGTTTAATCTTTCTTTTTGAAATTATTGTAAGAATAAATTATAATGAAATCTTTGATATAATAGATGTCCCTCACTAACTCGAGAAAGCTTGTAAATGCTAATCATGGCATGCCATCTTAATCAGTACAAAATAAACTTAAACACCATCATAATATCATTACAAAATTACATTAATTTCAAGTTTTTGAATTCTTGATGTAATATAATAAATGGTTTAGACTCTGTAACTGTTCCTGCAAGAGCTGAATCTCCTCTTATTCCAATCATCATAACTTTTGTATGAAATTTTTTAACAAAATAAGCTGTATTTGATACAAAATATAAAACGCTGTAATATCATATCAAGAAAAGTTATGACATCACTTATTCACGGGACAACGGCTCGCAAGTCGTATTTAAAAACGAAAATGATCCTATTACACTTATCCATTTAAAACGTAAGTATACAAAATCTACCCATGATAGGATATTTCAAAGTAGTTTGCTTTGAACGAGAAATGAAATATAATGCGTGTCGCAGCGTAGGTTCAATCTTCGAGCAAATCTCGTTGTCATGATGTAAGCGTGAGACTGATCATTTTCAAAAAACAGCTTGAGAATTGTTATTCTAAGCGCCATCTTTGGACTCCTCAACCTTTTTTTCATATACATGAAACAATTGAAGTCATTTTAATCGTTGTGAATTTGATTGGCGCATGTCCTCTTTTGTAAATGTCTGGCCTCTTATCATGCTTATCCAATCTTGATAACGACAATTTTATTGTTTTAAAGAACTTCAGATCTTGAGACGATGTCGCTGCAGATTTATTTAAATTAAAAAAATACGTTACTGTTGAACGTGGTCATAGCGTCTCCGTTGAACAAACGTACCAGGTAGGCTACTGTCTAAAATTGTCCAGTAACGATTCTCGAAATCCAGTTCTTTTAGAGAAGCAAGAACCCGTTAAAAGCCAACTTTGAGTTAGATGATCCATTCAGAACTTTGGTGGTTGAATATACCGGGTTTTGCGTTCAAGTGATCGCACCTGATTTTTTTAAAGAGCTGAGATCAAATTATAGTTTACTTCAATAAACATATTGAATGTATTTACCCAAGTGTGGGTGGTAAACATATAATACAGAATTATCGGAAACGGCGAATGTTTTTTATGACTGTGAAGAGAGGGGCAATAGAATTTAAATAGGCTAAATATTGTAAAGGTTCATTTTTTTCAGAAACAGGAATCATGCACTGAGTTTAAGTGGTATCCGATTGTTTAAAATTACTTCTAAGGAATAAATTATAACTATATATAAAGCCAAATAGAGATTTCGCTTTTTATTTCTAAATTTGGCCAACATTTGTATGTCCACGCAAGTGTTACAAATATTTAGCCTGATTAAATTCGATTGCCCTTCACTCCACAGTCAAAAAAACATTCGCAAAACTAATTATCCTTATGATATTTTTACCATTCTCATTTGGGTAAATACATTCAATACGTGTATTGAAGTAAACTATCACTTGAGCTCAGCTCTTTAAAAAAGATTAGATGCGATCACTTGAACGCAAAACTCGGTATTTAGATGTGACGATTTCAACAGTACGACTTCATGGATGAAATAGTAATGCTTGGGAGGGCACGGCCTTCAACGTGATCGGGTATTCAGAAACCAGAATCAAATTGAATTTGTGTATATCTGTTAAATTATTAGAATTCTGATTCATGAAAGACAAGGTACTGTTAACACTACTACTGAATAAATTGATGATGTTTAGTAACTCAGGTCCAATCCGACAGTTAATCATAGACGATTGATTTTTTTCTCGTACTCGGGAGCGGAAGGAAAATTTTGTTTAAACTCCGAAATTTAAGATATTTGACACGGTCATTAATCGTGTATTGTCTGAGTTTGTCCACTCCAACACTTTAATTTAAACTTTTGATCAGACAAACCCCATTTTTTGTGTGTTGAGTTATTTTTTGGCGTTTACTCAACAAATTTTTGTGGGATTATAGCTAACTATTTGGCCGTAACAACAATATTAATAATTTTTTAACATTTTGTTATATTCTCAACGAAAAATGACCCATCGAATTTTCTATATTCTTCGATTTAGTCTCCGGTTTGGGCATAAATCTATGATTACGAAAAAAAAACGATAGCCGCCCATAAATCGACATCTCAAATTTTTTTCATCTCTTTATTTGACATAAGAAGTTTGAAATGACAGTAGTCCGCCGTCTCTCTTTGGACATGAGTTAGAGATTTGAAAACTTTTGGATTAACTACCGATATGAAAATGACCTCAACGCATGGCGCATGAGACGTCTGTCAAATATATGGCACAAAAAAATCTTTATTGGGAACGCCCATTAACTGTAATTGATTGTTTTTATTTCATTTAGAATTGGGTATTTGATAACGCCAAATCTAGACAGTATATAAGTGCGGCTGAAATATCTCGGCGTTGCTTTGATGTTGCCTTCGTTTGTTATTCTCTTCCATATTTTCCAGGTTAATTCTTTCAGAAACATATCCATGCCTGGATTTAAGGACATAGAATATGTTCCTCATCCCGAAAGAAGTAGTTTTCACTGTTCGAACTATTCTACCGAAAATTTGGTATACAACTTCAAGGTAAGTTTATTTTTTGCATAAATTTTGATTTGCCGTTATTGGCCTTATCCTTTTTCATTCATCAGGTTTATTTTATGTCTGTAATTTATTCAGATGGAAATGAAGATCATATTCAACCACATACCTACGGGTCTTCAGTTTTTTAATGATTTATCGGGTTTTATCGTTCGAATTTTTAACCGACATTTAGACTGTGGATGGACAGTTAAACTCCTTTTGATGTTTTTCAAAACAATCATTTGTTAATGTTGTAAAAAAATAACGTCTGTCGTTTTTCAACGGTGATTTAAGTATTAACAACCTTGTTTTAAATCAGGGTTCAACCCTTTTTGGGTATTACCAACGATGAATAGGCATTTAAGTAGTTCTTCCAATATTTTATGTATCACACGACAACTTAGTCTGTTTTGGACTTTGTTTGTAAATTCCCAGAATGCATCGGGTCATGGAAACACGTTTCGTAGATCGTCCCAAAACCTTAATTCTTAACAATTAAACACATCTAAGAATATATTCATGCCATATTCTGATATTTGACTGTCACTTTCACTCAAATCAAGTTTAATCTCCTCAAATTATCTCCTATTATCTTCCGTAACTATCTAATGATAAATCAATATATTGATAGAATATCCTTGATGATAGTTAAACTTTTTGAATTTTAGCATATTTTGGAGTCAAACAAGACGAGCAGTTTATTTCGTTGATAATTTAAAAAAATCCACATTAAGCATCTTTTAAAGACATCTCTGTGAGTCCACTCATAAGAACCAGTTTAAGGTTATCTGCTTTAAACTTGATCAAAATTTTGAGTCACGATTTGAGAACAACTGTAAGAACAATAACAGCCATCCTAGTTGTCGTTTTAACGATTCCAACATTTACAAAGTAGACACATCCTCTCAAATATGTTTAGATCGACATGTTTTTGATGTTATTTTTGGGGAAATCACAAACAATATCCTTTGTAATTTTGACAAACCGAGTTGGTTAAGTTTAACAAAGATTAATAAGTTGGTATATGAGTGAATTCTTCATCTATTCTAGTTGATAATTTAAGACTAAAAACGTGATTTGAGTCTAAATTTTATGTCATAAAGTATGTTTACTCGTTGATTATATTTTTAATTTTTCTGCTTTTTAAGAGATGTTTAGCCTTCGTAAATCTGTGATTTAATATGTGCAATTTGTCCTGTATCTCCTTTTCTCCACGTTTGTTACGAACCACAATTTCTAGATATATATAGAAATTAAAAAGCCGGTTAAAAATTTTCTACGGCCAAGGTGTGTTAACATTTTTGAGTTTCCACATTATACAGGACTTACTTTGTATTTCAGATTAAGTTTTCAACCTTTCTAATGGGTTTATGTTGTTAAGTATCAATATTTATCCCTTTCAATCTATAAATAACCGTTTTTAATAATTCATTCTTTATGTATCACATATTTCTTGGTTGAATCTTGATAATGCCCGTTTGTTTATATGCGCTTTGAAATCGAAGACATCGTTTTTATCGGTAGTATCAAAAAAATATTCAATTTCACACCCTAGAAAAGGAATGTGGGTGGTTTAAGCATGGATTGTTTTAAAAAGTGAGTAGCATTTTTGTATTGTCTTTCAGGATTGTAGGTAAATTAAAGTTTGTTCGCATATCAGTGGCTCATTGCTGTATAAACGTCTGGCAGTCACAACCGGAGGCTTTATGCTGAATGTTATCCTCGAGGTTTTGTTTTGTTACACGCCGTTAACTGAATTTTCAGGTGGAAATGTCGATACGCCAACTTTAATAAATCTTTCTCCTCTACCTTAAAGAAATAGGGAATGTATTAATTTTGAAAACTGTATTCAGCTTGAGTGAATAAAAATCATTTATACTGATTCAATTTTTAGATAGTACATACATTTTTTCATGTGCTCTTAGTTACTCCGGCTTAAATAATTGGCTATTTTTGCTATCACCAAAGGAAAACCCCGAATAGACAATGATTATTTGAATAATATACTCACGGTTATGATTCTTATCGAGTTTCGAGAAAACCTATATTTTTGAAGTATTTAATATATAACTTCAAATTTTAAAGCACTAGATTGTTATACTCCAAGTTTAAATGATACGGTTTATTTGCGGTCAAATTTGAGGAAATATACTTTAAAAACAGATAACAGTATGGTTTCCTCTTTTCCTATTTAGAATATGACACTCTGTTAAGATAAATATGCCATTGGAGTGATATGAATTAAATTTTAATTATATTTTACTTTGTCAAGAAGTCTCTTCTCATGGAGTTAATTACATGAAATAGTTTAATGCGTAATATTAAGTTTATGGAAATATAAAATACACTCTGATGTGATATGTTTCTTTCTAATGATTCAAACTTATTAGCCTGTTCTTAAAAAGCAAAATACGTTTATCTGCTTACTTCTGAGGATGAATTCATATTTTTGAAATCGATGATATCTGCATGCATAACTTATCTTGTCACATCCATCCATAAGGCTCCTTAAGACTCGACATCGGAGTAAATAACCACTATTTAGCGATATACCTTCACCTACTGCTAAGTGCACGACCTCGGGACTGGACAAAAGCATGTATTTAACAGTAGTGTGCAGTTAACCTGAGTTGACTGAATATAGTCATTGCCATTCTGTTGTATCTTATAACTTTTACTCATACTTGCAGTTTCTTCTGTCGAATCCTGTTACATGAGATTTAGAATAGGTTCAAAGGTGACATTTGACAACTAGACTTCGAAATTGGTCATGGGAAACTCTATGTTCTGGTTACTTTTGCGGTAAGGCACCTTTAAATCTCTCAACTTATGCGTTGTTTGTGGTTTGGAATTATAGCTCTATGGCTGCATTCTAATGAAATTTTATGTACTACCGTCTCAAAATCACCTCTAATGTAAATTAGCTTGATACCGGGTTTTGCGTTCAGCTGATCGCACCTAATTTTTTTAAGAGCTTACATCAAATGATAGTTTACTTAAATAGACATTGAATATATCAACACAAATGAGGATGGTAAAAATATCATGCAGGTTAGTTAATTTTGCGCATGCTTTTATGACTGTGGAGTGAGTTGCAACATAATTCAATCAGGTTTAATACTTGTAAAATTGCACGTTCACGCAACATACTAAGTTTGCTTTCAAATTTTATCATCTTATTCCTCAGTATTGCCCATCATAAAACTCAAACATGCAAGCGTCTAGTTTCAACACTAAAAATATTTAATTAAAGGAGTTACAGAATTTGAAGAAATATTGGACTTATTGAAAAATGGGATGCTATTTATTACACAAAAATAAATTAATTTTCTCTCTGTTTCGCAGTTCTAAACAATTGTTAAAGAACGATAAATTATGAGTGCTTTGGCTCAGCGTAATTGAGAAAAATATGTAGCTGCAACAATTAAAACGAATAATCCTCTGTTTATGGAGTTTGTTCAATATGGATTACAATCTTTTGGCTTAATTAGTATTCATAAAGAACTTTTTTCATCTGTTGTTCCATTCTATATTCATCAGTTGATATTTTATAAATGTTTATTTTTCAGAAACATAAATCAAACATTGTTTTAACGTAGCTTCCGCTTATTTATAATATATTTGAAGAAATAATTTCTAACTATATATAAAGCAAAATTTGGTTTGTTTCTTTATTTCTAAATTTAGTCATCGTTTGTGTATGCATGCATGTTAACAAGTATTTAACCTGATTAAATTTTATTGCAATTCACTCGACAGTCAAATAAAAATTCGCCAAACTGATTATCCTGTATGATATTATTACCATCCTCATTTGGGTTGATATATTCAATACGTTTATTGAAGTAAACTTTCATTTGATATCAGATCTTTAAAAAAAAATTCGGTGCGATCACTTGAACGCTACGCTGCGATTATTTTAACGCTACGATGCGATCATTCGAACGCAAAACCCGGCAGTTATAAACATAGTAGTACAGGTAAACATCTTGCATAGGTAGATTAAATACAATTATTTATTCTTCTTTAGCTTGAAATTCTCAAACTAGTCTTTTTGGTGTCTTGAAGCGAGATTTATCAAATGGAAATAATCAAAAAATACATACAAATATTCTTTTACGCTTTTTACTGTTTCTAAAGTCTTTACTTACATTGTGAAGAAGCAGAGCATCTTTATTGAATCCCGTGGTCTCTGTTTTTAGATTTCATCCCATTGATGATTTTCAAAATCTACAAACGTGGTATTGGTTCAATATTTTTGTTAACTGTTTTGTTTATCAACCACTTTAAGGGTCTTTGCATCTAAATTTATGGTTTAAAAATTAACACTGCTGGCGAGTGTAAACAAATGTCAACTGCCTAAATAACTTATGAATAATGGAACCAAAAAGTATTAATGCTTCTCTGCTCACAGATCATGTTACGGCCTGTTTGGTAATTATTTGCCTTACATCTTGTCTAAAATGTTCTATAATTGTTTTTAACAAGTATACCTTCATATCGCAATTTTCGTTTTTTTACATATTTAGAATTATGGTGGATTCATAAAAGATGCAATGGAAATAAACAAAGAAAAACGAAAAATATCAAATCAAATCAAAGGAGCTTCAAATTGGATCAGTCTTCGTCATGTACATGCAGGCCACGACCATGATCATGACACAAAGACTGGCAATTCGCGAGTTAGTGGAACAATTTTGGCATTCGTCGCTTGGTTTATCGTAACGGCCTGCGGATTCATTGGGCTACTTCTGGTTCCCTTAAAAAAATACAAAGGCCCATACACCCTTGTTTTACAATTCCTGACAGCCATGGGTTTTTCGAGTTTGATAGGAGAGGTGGCGTATCATCTGTTGCCACATTCCCTTTTTCCTCTTGGCCATTCAAACCACGCTCACAGCTCCGTCCCCCAAAACAATCACGAATTTCTCAAGTTTAACGTCCTTCTTCTTGGGATCGTGTTTCTTTATTTCGTGGAGATCTTGCTGAGGGTTATTCCATTCACAAGGGACCGAAAATGCGGCTGTCATCCGGGAGAAGAAGTTGTTCAAGCTCTGGCTAAGATAGAAATCCCAAAACAAGTGTTACATAATCATGATGAACATAATCACCACGAGTGCGTCAACATTGAAGCTGCAAGCCAAATCCGAAAAACATCAGCAAAACATCGGTTGGGGGCTGGTGTTCCTGCTGATGATTTGATCGATAACAACTTACAAACGGTCATAGGTTGCCCTGGGAATGACATCAAAATAGAGGATGTTCACTTTCCAGCCACGGATGATTCTTGCAGTACAGTAAAAGAAGTGAAAAACGTGGTATTGATTCTTCTGTTCGCTGACATGTGCCACCACATTTTTGACGGGTTAGCTATCGGAGCTGCATTTTCTCAAGGATCAGACTCTGCGATTTCGAACGGCCTCTCCCTATCTTTAGCAATTATCTTTCATGAATTACCACACAAGGTGGGAGATGTGGCACTATTGGTGAAGAGCGGATATTCAGAAAAGAAAGCAACGTTTATTGTGGTTGGAACATCTTGCGTATCAGTAATTGGCATCATAATTGGATGTTTTACAACTTCGAAAGCGGAATCTGCAATAATCTGGATAAATTTATTTACCGCTGGGATGTTTATATACATATCATTGGTCTTGATGATGTCCCAGATGCTGAATGCGATAACTAAACCAGAATTACATATATTTTCCTTGGTTATGGCTCAATTTTCAGGAGTAATTTTGGGAACACTTATCATGTTCGTAATGGCGAAATACGTTCCACACGGCCACTGACGCACCTCCAACTGTTTAGTTTTATAATTTTTAATTTTATTCTACAATTTTCTTGTATTTATATGCTCAAAGATAATGAATCTCGTGGGCAATTATTAATAGTTACAATTTCCAGTTGCTTGTTATTGTCTGAATTTGAATCCCTGAAACTCGCCGCATCGCGAACTTTGCGCGAACTCGTCTTTTAGCTGTCTACCAACTGGTAAAGGGTTTTAACCAATGATTCCAATACCAAATATACAAGTCTAAATAGTAGTTAAAAATTCTTTACATCAAAAATAAAATTCATATAAGTTACAAACTTAACCACGTCAAATATTGATATTTCTGTTATCAGCAAGCGTTGATTTCATAAAATGAAGTAATCGAATCTTCATACAGTCAACACTGTTTATTTTTCAGAATTCGGAAAAACTAATAGATAGAGAGGGTTAACAAAAATAGTGATTAAATATTAAAATCATATTTATCTGAGCATTACCTGAAATTTTAGATTTCAGTCCCTTTTTCCCAGCAATAAATGTATCATATAACCTAGGGTATGTATTTGCTCAACCTTTACGCCCTTTGAATTTATAATCAAAGATTTGAAAGATTTAAAAGCGCGTAGAACTTTTTCCATCTGGATTAATTATTTATCAGTATTTTCATCGTTCAAATGATTTTTTGCATCGTTTTTTCAGCTTGAACGTCAAGATTTTACATTGCATTCCCCATGATATTTCACCAATTTGAACTGACAAGTTGTTTTTCTTCACTTATTCGATTTTGAGATGATAATAAATCAAAAATAACTTCATCTTCCATCATAATATTGTCTAAAAACTCATGTAAAGCACCACTTCATTGAATCCCAACGCAGAAACTACGGTAGCCATCTACAAATTATCTTGTAGTGGTTGAGTTATGTTTTTTATTTTTATATACATTGCAAGTGTTTTCATCATTCTCTCTATTGGATGCATTATAAGATTCGGTGAACAGTAGTCTTTCAAAGAGTTTTGCGTGTAATCTTTCATGTGTACCGTAATTCGTATAAAATTATATGTTTGGATTTACTTGAGCGATCTTTAATATTTTTTGCTGCTTTTTTTGATTGAAATATAGATTTAACAGACATTTCTTTTATAATAGGCTGAAAGCTCAAACCCAGCAGATGTGATGGTTTTTTTATGTATCCTTTTCAAGATAATTGACGAGTTCTATTATTCTTTAATCTTAAGGTTAACTTTTTTAATTTTTGTTTTTGCCACTGATCTTTAGTGAAATTAACACGGAAATTACAAAATTTACGCCAAGTCAAAATTCAAAAAAAATCGTTTTTTGCCAATAAATACATAGGTTTGAATGATAATTAGAGGAAAAATTAGACAGGATTGACAATATTTCTGTGTATTGATTAATTATCTTTTGACTAACCAACGAGTCAATCGTGAGAGCATATACCCACATTTTCGTGATGAAGTATGAAGAATCCAGAATGACACTCTATATGTAGAGAAACAACACCGAGCTTACCAATTTTATTGAATTCATTTAGGATTCATGGGGTGACATACTTCAATTTATCGAATAGTATATTTATTTACGTGTAGTTTTAATTCAGCGGCAATCAGAAAAAAAACTGATTTCACTGTATTCAAGCAATCTATGTTTAAAGGGTTTTGTTTAAATTCACTAAAATATAACTTCTGGGTCTTCAGAATTCCTTTAAAAAAGATTGAACTTCTCTTCTATCATACTAGCTTCTAAACATCGTCTGCTTTCTAGCAGTATGCTTAATCTTCCCTTATTGTCTCAACTTTCCTTTCAAATATGTCAAAGTCGTCTGATTTATGAATATGATGCAGATACCAAACTTTAGTAAGGATTTCATGATAAACACCTTAGGTAAATTTTACACATCATCAACCCATATACACATAGGTCTAAGCCTAAAAGCTGAGTTCGCGAAAGTTTCGCACAATCGAAACTACGAACTGAAAATATATCGACTTGATCAATAATTCGACGAGTGTAACTTTCAGTCATGTGAAAATTTATTTTTTGGTTATAACTCTGTTTTTTCAAGAGGGAAGAGATGAAACTGATTAATTCACAAAGATTCTTCTCACTACTTTCACATCATCAAGCAAAAAGTGGATGAAACTGCTGGGCCAAATATTAGCGTCGTTTGAGTATGATTTATTTTGAAATAGGCGAATCAAACAAATGTTTTCAGTGTCACAAACCAGGTATCATTGTCGAAACGTCCATAAGTTTGGTTCTCATTTTCGCTTTAAAGGTTACCGCAGTTATGTTTCTAATTTAGAACGATATTGAAAACAACAGACGATCTTCTGTGTCGACAACCATGATTTTTTTAATTTACCTTCCACCATTAAAACAAATGGGGATTGATACCTGAGAATTCAAAATCTCTTACTAAGACTATGATCAGTAACCTCAGTCTATTTATGCAATAATTATTTGGCTGACTGCATAATAGAGAGAAATATCTGAAGCGGGATCCCAGTTGAAATGACTGAATAGCGGTCAAGTATAGGCATACATATCGAACGTTTTCGCCTGTAGATACCGGGTTTTGCATTTAAAAATTCACTTTGCAACAATGAATAAATTAACTTAAAAATTAATTAAATAGGTTGTTGTTCTCTTCCAATAGTCTCTTCCTTCATGTTTTGAGGAAAAAATTTTAAAGATAAAACCACATCATTAAGGATGGCTGAGGTTTATGGAAGTCATACCAGCAAGTACAGGGTTTTCAGGTCTATTTCATCTCTTTAATGTTCAAATAC
>JWZT01003307.1:151669-168313 GCA_000827895.1 Thelohanellus kitauei | reverse complement strand
GCCAAAATAGCCACCGTTTTGGCTAGGATTGGCACTCAACCGTTGTTATTCGTCTGGGACCGAATTTCAGGACGCCGCTTCTTAGTCGATACAGGAGCAGAAGTTAGCGTCATTCCTGCCACACACAGAGATAGGCAGGCCGGCAATCACGGACCATCTTTAGTCGCCGCAAATGACACTCCAATGCGTACATATGGGAGAATCACAATCCCTTTGAATTTTAATTCACGCTGTTTCCATTGGTCTTTTACAACAGCAGACGTTCCACAGCCGCTTTTAGGCGCGGATTTTCTTCGCTCTAACAATCTCCTCGTGGATCTGAAACGTAAAAAACTTGTAGATGCAGAGAGTTATCTTTCTATTAGCTGCGGACAGACAACTGGGCATACCTCGAAGCTGGCATCAGTTGCGAAATCAGATGACAGGTTTAATAATCTTCTAAGTGAATTCCCAAATCTGTCAGTGCCAACCTTTTCGCAGACGACAACCAAGCATGGTGTTGAACAGAATATTGCTACAAAAGGCCCTCCAGTCCATGGACGCCCCAGACGTCTTTCTCCTAAAAAGCTGGCATTCGCTAAATTGGAATTCCAGAAGATGTTGGAGATGGGTATAATCAGACGCTCAAATAGTCCATGGGCCTCTTCCCTTCATATGGTTCCCAAGCACTCCGAGAATTGGAGACCAGTTGGGGATTACAGAAGACTGAACGAAGCAACCATTCCGGACCGTTACCCATTAGTTTTTGTTCGACGTGATAAAAACCATCAACCCCCGAAGAGAGGACGTCCACCCAAGTCTTCGGTGGTGGGGGAGCTGTGTAGCGGCCACGCGGACCGATCCATAACGAGAACACACCTTTAGATTATTATATCGCTAGAGTATACTATTAATTTATCGTTCTAAAAACCGTTGGCAATCCCAAAATGACTGAAAATTAATATTTATTGCCTCTTTATCATCATTAACTGATGTAAACGTTTATGTTGATGATTTTTGTAGTGTTATTGATGTTGAGCACAATTAAACTATTCTAATCATAGCTTAAAAGTTACTTCCACTTTTAAACAAATACAGCGAATGTATGATGGTAAAAAATTTCGCGCCAACGGATATATGAGAAACTATTTTGAAATTAATGATTAAACGTCCATTTTCGAAAAAAATAAAACGTTATGTAAAATAGTTATTTTTTCCCGCCAAAAATTATTTAGATAATGGTGGCGACAATAAAATTTCATATAAATCTCTTACGCTCAACCTCTTTTGAGTTAAAAGAAAACGTTTAAACGCTCTGTGCCAAAACCTCAAATATCATTTTTGCTAAAATGGAACTACGAACAAATTTACATAGTTTTAATGGTGATTAAATAGTTCCCGCCTATAAATGACAACACCAAAATGGCGCGCCAATAATATTCTGTCTAAATTTAGCTAGCCAACTTCTAGAGACTTAAGACAGGTTGAGTATAACGCTCTGCGCCAAAACGTCCCACCCTCATTTTTACTGAAATCACATTATTTAAATTGCAACGTTATTTAAACAACAGTGAAGGATTTCACGCCATATATTATCCCTCTAAACAATGGCGCTAACAATTATCTTACTAGCCCTATGGCGCCAAACCCTAATGACTAAAGACGCGGTCGATAAAGCATAGTTGCGATAAACCTCTTTGCGCCAAAACTTCTGCGACAAAACGTCTTGTTTCGTAATTAATAAGTCCTACATCAATAAGAGCATTTTATTGGTTACAGTTTTGACCAATATTCACAACTAAAAAATGTTATTTCATCAAAATTCTGGAACGTTTTCTGAGTGTAAAAATCTGTCATTTACAATCCTAAATTACTGCACACGAACTGCTATTCTCGAAGCGTAATATTTCTACAGTTGGGCATGAAGCTTCAATGTAAATCTATCAATTGTCAACATAGAATGCTCATTCTAATCAGATGTCAGAATCGATTTTGCTTTTTGACTGACTGTTTATAAAAGTGATTTGCCTTAATAGTAATGTTGTAAAAATCTTTCATTAATTATTTGTATAAAAATTTCGGACATCTTGATTTAACATTTGTACACTTTTAATGAAAAATGAGGAAGACTAAAAACTATAAAATCAATAAATATTCCATACAATAGGTCATCATGATTTCTTCTGACATAAATTTAGAAATTTAATATTTATTCGAACACATTTGACTATTCCACAAGGCAAATTTCATATACATCTTGTTGATATTCTCGATTTAAAAGAATTCTAGTAGCCATAAAGGGCGATAATACAATCAGTTCTCGTATGATCATCAAATTTTTAATCAGATTACATTTTAAGGAGTATAGAGATACTCCACATACTTAGAGCTTAGAAAGAAATTGACAATGATTGATGAACCAGGTAATATTTATGTTGATAGAATTGACATTATTGTATTTTGCGTCGTAATCGGCAAGATAAGAGGTACTTACGTTTGTCTGTGGTTAGTTCAACGCCAATCTATGCCCGTTTACCATTAAAATTGTTCCTATCTGGCGCTTGCTTCAATAGATTGTATAATCATCAGTTTCAGCTATCAATTTTAGACCTCCATGACAATGTCTTCGAATCCTATTTCTAGAATTATTTGATTTTATAAAAGGGTTTTAATAAAGTAATGACTGCCTTTGAAATAATGTTATGTGACAACTGCGTTTATCATTATGTTCCTCTTTAAATAGACAAATTCTGAAAAGACATGATCCTTCAGTGTGAATCTATCTGATATTGTGTTTGAAATCCATTAAAAGCTTTTTGAAATGCATCGTGAAAGAATCTGTATGAGTTTTATGTTAAAGCTATGCTGAATACACATCCATATTCTCTACTTTGGGATTGATCATTCGTTTTCGATGAGATATCTATTCACAAATTCAACGTGTTAGAATATTTAATAATGTTGATTGTATAATTCAAGCCTGCACACCAATAAAACAACAACATATTATAGAAAGTTTCGCGTCAATGCTGTTTCTTGTTACAAAATTAATCTACTCACGAATCATTCATTAAAAATCTAAAAAATATGGAAAAATAGCATTTTTAAATAATAAGTTCATCCTAAAATAAACTAGAATAATGTTAATTTGTGATAGACTGTGAGTATGATGTATTCTCAACTTGATTATCATGTGTAAATATCAATTTAATGGGATTTAAACCCAAAAATATTATTGCATTTATACCCGGTTTCGTTTCGAATTTCTCATGGATTTATTCATAGTTTCCAATTTATTATGAGAACGACCCTCAATCAAGTTAAGTTGTGATAGATAAGGATGAAATTAATGGATATGATGCTCTCTAGATTGCAGAAATGATTTAGCTCATTCGAAGAGTGAAAAAGAACATTTTACTGCTGCCCTTAATCTCGAAAAACGATTATCTGCTGTGTGTAGAAACGTATTATAAAGTTTAGTATGAATATATTTACGACTACTCTTGTGATCAATATCAGCAGCTATTACGAAATCTTATAATGAGACTTACCCTATTGATTGTAGAGGCAATGGGTCTACTTAAAAAGTATTGCTACTTGAGGATTTGACACATTAAACTAATTTTATTTGTCATAAAAAAGCAAGAAATTGGGAAAGGAAAATGGCTTATCTGTTTTTATGTTAATTTAAATCCAATTCTATAGAGCTGCTCTACTAGTAATCTAGAAGTAGCTCGTAAAATGTTTCAAATTTATTTCTCTTAAAAAATATTCGAAACTTGTAACACATATGGTGTATTTTTGACTTTTAAAAAACAAATAATGCACAATATTCATATCATAAAATAATTGTGACAGAGTTCTCAGGGGATTTTTTCAAAGGGAGCCATGCTTTTTTAATACAAAAATAATTTTTTAATATTCATATGCAACCTCGCGGCAAACACTATGAAAATGTTAGAAAGTCGTTCCACTGCGTTCAGTGTTAAAAAAGTATCGAATATACCTAATATTCACCGAGTAATTAAAAAATCTTAATCGATGCCTATTTTTTTAATATTAAAACTTTCAAAATAAGGTGGGGGAACCCCGTTCACTTGTTTTTAATGAAATAAAAACACGTAACATTAAAAAAATGTCAACTGCGTTCCTGCACTTTTAGTTCTCAAAAGTTCTGGTATTATATATAAAACAATGATAATTTAAGAAAATATAATTTTGTTCATATTAAATGAAATTTTACAAAACAAATCCTGAAAACACTAGACGAAGGTGGCTTCAATGCGTTGGATTAAGTAATCTTTTATCAATCTTTATTATTGGATTAAAAGATTCAAAGTCCAAAAAAGGTAGATAAAAACGCCGTTGTCTCGCATTCCAATTAAAAAAAGCCCTGAACTATCTTAAACTTATTAGTTAGAGCATCATATAGATATTTCTCTTCATGCTTTCTTTGGTTATTATGTAACATATTACAACGTTAAAAAAGATTGGATTCAATCAAAAATTTTATTTTGCTTATAATTTGAGATAACAAGTAAACTACTTTAAAGCAAAATATACTGTCAATGATATTTTAAATTTGCCTACCATCAAACACAATAATTGTACAATCAATGCAACCACTACTTACGAGCACAGAGACAATTTCAAATCTTATGTTTAATGCCATTTATTCTAGCTTTAATATTCTTGATAATATTTCATGTGTTTAAAATGCCTATCATTCTGATTATGCTTGTAAATTTTTGTTCGAGTTATAATTGCATCTTATTGTCGAAAAATTTATTATAGTGTTCATCGATCTATTTAATAATCGTTGCAAACAATAAAATAAAAGTTACCACAAATCAAAGAATAATTACACCAGCGGGATATCTAACCTGTATTTGTCATCTTTTTAAATTTACAGATCATTCGATGTTCATTAACAGTTAAAAACTTGAAAAACACATGCAGTTTTTTATCGAACACGAATCAGAGTGTTAAAACGAATGAAAAAATCTTTGCACTCCAATCGAACAAAAGAATTATGGTTTTCAATTTTGATTTATGCTGGATAGGGAATAATTAAAAACCCCCATCAAACATAGAATCCCTTTCCAGATAGTTCATTTGAAATACAGGGTTTGTGAAATTTTGTATATTTCTAAAAAAAAATGAAATGCTATCATCCTTGTTTGACTCACTTGCAACCAATGCTGTAATTTTTTTAGAAAACATCATTCGATTTTAGGGCAAATATGGTTTCTAAAATTTCTCATTATAGGTGTAGTTGATAATTTTGAGATGGACTGAAAAAGGTAAGTTGATAAAACAAGATTAATTATCAATCTCATGCAATTATTTGTTTATTTGTGGCAACATTTGATAAATAGATTGTAGAGATGATCAACTAGATAGAAACTCTATATAAAAATCGATTGACAAAATAAGGCATTATATCTTTGCCATATTGATGATTATTAACATGTTTCGACTGCTGATTCGATACAAATATAGATGACATGCGAAAATGGTATGGTATCAATAATTTTCATCTCACTATTTATTATGCATAGTTTTTGATCAATTAGATTTTATGTGAACAAAAATAAAAACTTTATACAATTCTAAAACAATAAACCCTGTCTTATGTTCACCCGGCCTATTTTTCATCTCAAAACAATTTTTTTTGAATTTTGGCTAGGATTTTTTATATCTTTGAACATTTCGATATTTTCGTTTCATATCTCTTGTGATGTGGAGAATAAACGATGAAATATAAAAAAACTCAGACCTGAGAGTGAAAGAAAAAAATAGAAATAGTCGTGGATATGGAATTGTAGCTATCAAAACCTGTCACATAATTTGTGGCCTAGTTTTAATGCCATTAAAGTAGATATATCTGTAAATCGAAATTTCTACCAGAAAAGCGGTTAAAAATATCCTAGAACTCTCCAAAATAGATTCAAACAGATAAAAATATGTCCACTAATGTACCTATGAAGAAATAAATACAATATTCTTTGAAAGATTACAGTTAAAAGAATCTTGAAATGATTTCAATAGCGAAAACTGTTAGCAACTCTTGAATGGTTGAAAAAAACATCAGTATGAACCAACCATAGAAGATAATTTTTCGATGGTTACGTTGGTTATAGATTGGAATTTACGATGTAGTGCCTATGAATGAAATATTAGACAATTTAAAAAATTTATTGGTTAATTTAAAGTCAAAGGACACAAATCTGAGAATGTACATTGACATAAGTTATATGAAAACATATTTACTTGGCAAAAGGAACTTCAAATTCAACATCTTGTTATTTTGAGATAAATTATGATTTTAATAATCATTTTTTGTTAACCCTGTATATTTTGAAGTTTTTTTCTAAATCTTGTCGCCCAATTTCCCTCGAATTATACATGGTTTACTGTATCTTCAATAATAAGGGATATTTTGAATGAATTTTCTTTATTTATTATTCCTAATTTTACAAACTACAATTATTTTTAAACACTGCCTTGAGCGAAGATCAGATTACATTTTAAAATAAAGGAAGATTTTGTACGCAAGGGTCTTTATCGCTAACAATTCATGCTACATAGCAATCAAATTATCCATTGGACAGAATGTCTAAAAGTAAAGATAACTTTATATATCTCCTTAACACACCTTTTTAAATGACTATCAATTGTTTAATCTTATATTAAACATTATCGAATCCCTATACATGATAAAAAGAGATATTGGATGAATATGTTTATTTATTAAAACAGTATTTTAGATGAAATATTGACAATATTCTGATGCTATTACAAATTCGTTTTCGACGGTTTTTACAGCATAAGAATAACTCTATGGTTTGATTAGTTAAAAAGTCTGAATGTAAGTGTGCAAATTTGAGTTATTTGATTGAATAATCTCTACAGGATTCGGCAATGTTTTGGTTGGATTCCGGTATTTATTCATCACTGATTTTTAGTAATCTAAAACGATACAAACCAATCTCTATTCGAGTTTCAAAATATCAAAGAGAGTTTTGTTATTCAAGAAGCAATAAATAGAATATTTGTTGTCAGATAATTATTAAATTATAATCTAATCCATAATAATTAAACGATTGGCTACGTTATCGTGTACGTTCGGAAGGTTGAAAAATTGACTATTTGATTTTTATCCATTTAGTAGATTTTTCACTACAGTGTCAGATATTTGTGATAAAAAACATATGATTGATGTATTATCACCCATGAATGCTGTATTCAATGGATTTTTCAAAATAAATTTGCATGATTTTTAACATACAATTATACATTGATTCTTCAACACAACGAGCATCTAACACATTTCCATATACATAAAAAGATATTTTAACAAAAATTACTTTGAAAAGAGAATATTTAAACAACGTATGATGATCAAACTGAAATATAAACATGTTTCTCAAATAATGCGCCTAAAACCATGTTTATTTTCTTGGTAGTATTCTTAAGTCATTTGTAATATTATCTTATCAAACGAATTTTAAATGAAATATCTACTTCAAATTCTTAGAGTAACGATTATCTTATTATTTCAGATGTCAAAAATGTTAAAAGAACGATTGTCAAGAAAAAAGATTTATTGGGCAATCGAAGTCAGTTTTGTTGTCATTCCGTTGATTATGTGTGTTTTTCTGTATAAATGCCCATATCTAATCAAGCTCTCTCGTTTTGGTGTAAACTGTACGAATGAAAAAACACTTTGGGTGGGTATCGATATTTCAGAAGTCTCAAACGGAACACAATTAAGTATGAGGGACGGTGTTCTTTTCTCAGAAATAATTTTATTCTTGGTAACTGTGAGCATTTATACATCAATTAAATTCGTATTATCATTATCATTTTGGCGTTGGCCTATACGTCAAATCTTTTTACTGAGAATGGTTTTGAATCAGATTTACGGTAAGATTCTTTAATTATCACAGCTTTTGTTATTTTTAAACTTTTACTAAACATCCATTTACAATTTCACATTCTAAAAAAAAACGTTCAAAAAGTACTTCCAGAAGGCTACGATTCTAAATGTTACACTTTCAAGACAACTTTTATTTCTTATTTCACATATTGCATTTTCTTTATCGCCGAAACTGAATTTATGCTTTTTTTGTATTACCAAAGAAGCATAAAGATATTGACCCAAAGAATCAATGATCAAATATTACAAACAAACCAGTTGGAGGAAAATAAAGCTGGAATAAATGGATAAAACTGCTCAAAAACCAATTATTCTTGATATATATTCTTTTACATTTGATTTGAATTTTTTATATTTTTAAATTTTCCCAATAACAATCAAAGAATTTTCATTCTTGTGAGTACTCAATTTTAATACCAATATCTCTAAAAAATGGGTTGAGATCTAAAGGTTGTATACTTGGCGGTTTCGGCGGAATACGTTCAAGCATGTTCTAGTTATTCTTGTAATGATCTCGAAATTATCTTCGATTCAATTACCTGACAATTCTGAATAGCGCAATTTCTATTTTCGTATTCAAGCACCTTTCTGATAACAATGTTGGAATATTTCATAATATCACTTGAAAAATTTACAAGGATAAGTTATTTTATATCGGTAGATTTTTGTCCTAACCATTAACCAAAGAATGTATATTAGTTCTCTTAACGAACGATAGGGTTGAAATTTATGATGAAAATCCTGTCACTAGATTTTCAAATATGAATGTATGTAAATTATGATGGCTGTGAGTTAATGTAAAATGATCAGGTTAAATATTATGGACTGTGTACACTTATTAATTTAATAAAAGGAACCGAAATTTACAAAATCTCAAAGGCCGTCAAGTGTAGCTAAGTGCACAGACTCAGAACCTGTGAAAATGTGAACCTTATCCGAATGACCCAGTTATATGATTATAGAATGTGTTCACGCACTAATTATCACTACAAATCTGTCGATATAATAACTAAATATGGAATTTCAATCTGTAAAACATGTACACTGCTTGCTCCGATGATGGAAAGAAGTAAATCTGTAAAATATAGTGGTGTATCACAAATGGAATCCAACATTCTAATAAATAATAATCTTGATTAATACATGTTCGTGACCTCTATGAATTTAAAATCATCATCAGAGATTGGAATTTCATGTTTGTGCTTGTTATTTTAAGGCATTAAAATGCCAACCAGTTTAACCCATCTAGTTCAATAAGGAGTTTAAAAAAATTAGAATTTAATTAATATCTGCTTCATATACAGTTAAATTCACTTACGTCACGGCCTCGGATCCAGTCTATAAATTTCACTTTAACTGACCTTGCAGATATTGGTATTCAATGTGCATTGCAACATGCAAATCGAACCTAATGAATGTGTGAAATTAAGCGAGTGTGACCTTAGCTGATGTCAAAAGCCTATATTTTGGCTATGAAAAAATGGAACGAAACATTTTGTGCCGCTAAGCAAAGTGCGTGAGAAAACGATGTGCACGTCTCAGTATTTGACTATATACGATTTATACACTGATTGATTTAATTGAAAGAGCTTCTAACATTTTATTAAAATACCTATCAAGATTTTTTTTATCAATAAACCATCATTTGAAAAACAAATAAAGAACGTATGATGATCAGAATCAAATATAGTGAAGTCTCTCAAATAATCTGTATAAAATCATGTTTATTTTCTTCTTAATTTACTTTAAATCATTTTAATCTTATTAAAAGACGTTTAAAGGCTAACTATGCATTTTCTGAATCTGAGTAGAGATTATTTTTATATTTCAGACCAAAAAATGCTCAAAGATCTGCTGTCAGGAAAAAAACTTTATTTGGCAATGGAAGTCAGTTTTATTGTCTTTCCATTGATTATGAGCGTTTCTCTATATAAATCACCATATCTTATTGAATTGTCGCCCTTTGGAACAAACTGTACGAACGAAAACACTCTTTGGGTTGGGATATATGTTGCAGAATCAACAAATGGAACACATTTTAGTATGAGGGATGGTATTCTATACGAAGAAATACATCAGTTAACCGTACTTGTATGCATTTATGCATCAATTAAACTCGTATTGGCAAATGTGTTTCGGTTTCGTCCCCTATACCCAATTTTTCTTCTGAGGTTGGTTTTGAATGTTATTTACGGTAAGCTAGTTTAATTATAAAAGATTTTATTGTTTTTAAGCACATATTGAACTGCCACTCACAAGTAAACTATCTCGAATCTAACGTTCAAAAAGTGGTTCCCCTAGAATACGATTATGAATGTTACGATTTCAGCACCACATTTATTTGGTATTTCATATACTGTATTTTCTTCATCGCCCAAACCGAAGTAGCGCTTTTGTTATTTTTCCACAAAAAAATAAAGATGATGATCCTAAAAACCAATGATGAAATTTGCGAGAAAAATCAGTTGGAAGAAAATAGAGTTTGAAGATGTTGATAGAACTAATCAAAAACCAAATGTTCTTCTAAAAATTGTTTCCTACAAATTAGTTCGTAATTTTTGTATCTACCTAAATTTGCCAAAAAGATTCATGAATTTTTGTTTCAAAACAGTCCATATCCCATTTTATTTCTCCAGTTTACTTGTGATAAGAATCTTCCAATATTTCATAATTTCACTCAATAAGGTACAAATTATTTAATAATCTATCGATTTTTTCATAATCAAAAACAAAAGAATATATTTTTGTCCTTGACAACAAATGATATCTGTGCCATGGATTCTGAAAACCCATTAAGGATATTTTAACACAGGTTTTTTATGTAAATTATGATGTCTTTGAATTGATGTAAAATTATCATGTATATTATTGTTGTCTGTATTCTAATATTATTTCGTTATTAAAAAAAACATCTCCCCAAGCTCGAATATAATATTTACCAATATAGGGTTTTACGATCTATTTAATAAGCTTCGCAATCGAGTTAACAAGTGTCCACAAATCAGTAAATAAAGGCACCAGCATGATAATTAACCTTGTTTTATCAACTTTCATTTTTTTTTCCGTCGAAATAAAATTTGGACGTACACAATTAGTGCGAAACTTGATAAACGATATTTGCCCTAGAATCGAATGATGTATGCCAAAACAATGATAGAATATCTAGTAACTGAGTCAAATAAGGAGGGTGGACTTACTTTTGTTTTTATCTTTAAATTTGCTCGAAATTACCAAAGTTTCACAACATAATATTTAGAATAAACTATCCGTGAAGAGATTCTATGCACGATGACGATTTCTATTTATTCTCGATCCTGCGTATACCAAAATTAAAATCCACAACTCCCTGGTTTGATTGGCATCCCAACATTTTTTTCATTCTATTCACCAACTGATTTGTGTGCGATAAACGACATGATATATGTTTTCCACTTTGTTAACTCTTAAAAACATCCAAATTATCTGTAAATTTAAAATGATTGCAAATACAGGTTGATATTTACGCATGTGCAACTATTTCTTGATTTGATGGCAACTTTTATGAAATCGATTGAAAAGATTGTTGAATCTGCTGCAAAGATTATTAAAATGATCGAAAAATCCCATTATAGTTTTTTAGTAGACGTGTAATAAATATTAAGGGATGTGACATGATTCTCATTTTAAGTCCAATTTTTTTAATTGTTGGATACAAAAAAGTTGCTTATTTTTCAATTATTGCTTTGAATGACCTGATGTGGAAAACATGGAGATGATCAATAGTAGCCCAATCGACTTTATTCATTTCACAGACATCTATCAAAGGCCAAACTCATTCCCAAGAATCAAAGAAAATTCGATAAAATGTAAAAGGTCACATTTGTGATCCAAAAATACCTTCGATTTTGAGAATCAAAAATTTTTAGCCCTGGATCGAGGAAGTGAAATTTATATATGACGAAAACATGATAAGGGTTTTGACAATAATTCTGATATTTTCTCCTAATACAGCCTGTGTCACTAGGTTGTGTGCTGATTGGATTTCATGTAGCGTTTAAAACTTTGATTTTACGTTTATTGCATTCAGTTTAATGCTATCGTTAACCGATATATTTAGTATGAAAAATATATCTAATAAAGTTTTAGAATACGAAAGACTCATATTTGTTTTATAATGTTAAAATTTCTGGTTTCAGGATTCCTGACAAATTATAAATTCGCAAAAGTCGATAGTTTTAAAAAAATTTAGCTAATGCTACACAATGTCAAAAGAATCTTCAAGCTAATAATATGTCATTATTAAAAAAGTCCTAAGGTGAGACATCGAAACTATCTCGTTCCTCAGTCAAAGAGCTTTGGCGGTTTACAGTTTGAACATTGATAACAAATTCGACCTAAACTTGAATTCAAGGGACTTCCTAACAAAACCAATTTTGAAATTTAATAAAAAACATCAACATTATCTTTATGAATTATATGTGGGTTACAAACCGTATGTGGCTGTCCATATAACGATAAGAATGAATTCGCTTTTTGGCCAATCAATAGAATTTTGATCTCTTTGGTTCTTCATTCCACCAATTTCAAAAATTGATTGCACATCGCCGAAAATTGGCTAGCCAGGGATGTATATGAATTCTAACCTTTTTCGGTGAATTTGTGATTTCGAATGAGTGATTAAAATATATATCTTAAAATTCCCACAAATGTTTAACAATCATTGTGTACTATAATTGTATTAAGTTTATTTTTAATACTTAAAAATATCTGTTAACGATAGCGCAAAAATAACTGCAATTGGCGTAAAACCGAATCAAATTCACTTTAAATACACTGTGGCGGCTCAAATCATTACAATCGAATAAAAATGCCTCTAGGTTAATAATAGGACCAGGAAGACCCTCTAAAACTGTCCTAAAATTTTGACAAGAAACCCGATTGCTTCCCTTTTATCGTAATAATGTTCGTCTCTTATATTACAATAATACAGCTGATATCCACTGCGACAAACGTTAAATCAGACGGCGAACAGTATTTTACACAAGTATACAATTCTTAAATTTAAACAAGGGTCGAAAAATGTGAGAGAACAGTTTTCTTTTTAGATTTATTCACTAATTTAACATTCAAAAGGAGAAAGATTACAAAGGATTGGCAAATTTGTGAATTCAATTCAAGTTCAGATATTAAATTCCTTTTCATTTGAAAATATATCTTTTATCAAACACAGGCCTCTATAATACAAACAATTCATAGATAAGAGTGCTACTTTATTAAAACTTTTTGTAATCATATTTAGCCACGAGAAAATACGATACCCAAATCAAATTAAAAAAAGAATCAGCAGAAAAATGCGTATAATTGCATTAAATTAAGCAAAATTAATACCAATAATGATCCATGCGCCTTTCAATACTCTCTCTGCATTGTTTGATAAGATGCTCTTGCGTCGCCATGGGCACAAACACCTCATTTTCTGTCGAATATTTCAGAAGACCTTCAATATAGGACGAAATGACAATTCTGTCATAAACGTACTGGGTCAAGTTCAATTTCTATTATTGATCTACGATCTTACCGTTCTATCCAGGTCACAGTGATAAGTAACTGTTTTGAAGTGGTATAGCAGTATCCATGCTTTATCTTTATAAAATTCAGCTAAGGTAGTTTCGTAATGTTACCTATTTCTCGTTCAGAATTGGGGTTAGCCTCGATCGGCTTGAATATGACGTTAGATAATTCAATGTCAGAGTTTTCTAACGTCGCCAAAGTACCGTTTATGACACTGACCAATGATAATTGTGCCGAGTGATAGAATACATCGATGATCTCCATTTTCATTTTGATATTCTGTTTAAATTCAATGTTACTCTCCATCTGGGTTCATGCAGAATATAAGCATCCGACACTTCTGTTCCGTTTCTTGATCGACATGGCATCCTCCATCCTGCCAATTTGACGTTATAAAATGTCTCACGTACGGTGAGATCCCAGATTTGGATTTCAGCCACCACGGATGTGGAGTACTGAGCATTCGATTTGCCCAAATTTCTGTATTTAATATGTATTATTTTTGACAAGTGCTCATGATTAGACACTCTTACCATTAGAGCCAGGCATGAATATTCCTCATGCTGTTGATCAAATCGCAGCTTGGTGACATTGAGTTCCAAATCAGGCCTATAAAATTTCTATTATTCAAAAATGTACCGGATCATCAGTCCTCCTGATGAATAACAACGTTTCCAAGAACTGATTCCGATCATATATCGGATACCACGCAGTATTTTGAACCCATTTCAAAATAACATGGTAGGAGGTAAAAGGAATACTGGCATCCCCAAAGCTTAAAGAAATATGGAACTTTGTTGTTTCCAAGAACTTACTCGCCTGGTGATGCCTTCCTCTGCGTAGTCGATAGTGAAGACTTTACACAGTGGATCCTCATAATGCTTCATATGATAGGTAAGCGTCTCCGTCCAAAAGATTCTCCCGTCTTCATGGCGTTCATAGTCAATCACCACGGTCATCATGATATATGGTGGTACAAACTCACCGAACCCAATGTTCACGAAGCCCCACAGAAATGTCAGACCTGTATTGATCTAGTGAGTTCAAAAGTTACAATCCTGTAGCACGTAGATATTTCATTGGTGCCATTGACTAGTGCATCGGCCACTCGGATCCCTAAAAGAATGGAAATAAGAAAGACGACCTTCATCTCCCTACCTAGTTAACTGATATGCGGCTGAGAGGCGGTTGACAATTATCTCTCTTTTTATATCCGCCAATCCAATCAAGAATAAAATAGCTTTGATTTTTTTTTAAATTGTTACTAATAGGGGATCAATGATCAATATTATAAAATATATTGCTGGTAAATGAATTCAATTTTAAAAAGTAATCATCATTTATTTTATCAGTCAAATAGACTGGTTAGCCACGTTCAAAGATTGCTAGTAATCTCATGAGCCTGAGAGCTAATGAACACGTTTCTTTTTTTTACCCTACATACACTAGATTTAACACTGCATCTGTAATTATAGATAATTGGCCTTTTAGCTTTATTTGATTGAACTTATAATATAATTACTTTTTGTTAAATGCATATTTATGAAGCACTTACAATTACTAAAATAGTTTAAGTTAGTATTCAAGAGAAAATAATAAAGGGGTGGTTGAACAGAAATAAAATCAAAATAACTTATGTTTAAGATTTAATCTGTAAACATTTCGCGAGAAATAATTGTTGTTTTAAGTTATCCGGCAATATTCGTTTAACAGACATTAGTTTTCAAAATATTGACTGATAAAATATGCAAATATCTTCGATAATATAATACTTTAGCGATATAATAATCTAAAGGTGTGTTCTCGTTATGGATCGGTCCGCGTGGCCGCTACACAGCTCCCCCACCACCGAAGACTTGGGTGGACGTCCTCTCTTCGGGGGTTGATGGTTTTTATCACGTCGAACAAAAATTAATGGGTAACGGTCCGGAATGGTTGCTTCGTTCAGTCTTCTGTAATCCCCAACTGGTCTCCAATTCTCGGAGTGCTTGGGAACCATATGAAGGGAAGAGGCCCATGGACTATTTGAGCGTCTGATTATACCCATCTCCAACATCTTCTGGAATTCCAATTTAGCGAATGCCAGCTTTTTAGGAGAAAGACGTCTGGGGCGTCCATGGACTGGAGGGCCTTTTGTAGCAATATAATGTTCAACACCATGCTTGGTTGTCGTCTGCGAAAAGGTTGGCACTGACAGATTTGGGAATTCACTTAGAAGATTATTAAACCTGTCATCTGATTTCGCAACTGATGCCAGCTTCGAGGTATGCCCAGTTGTCTGTCCGCAGCTAATAGAAAGATAACTCTCTGCATCTACAAGTTTTTTACGTTTCAGATCCACGAGGAGATTGTTAGAGCGAAGAAAATCCGCGCCTAAAAGCGGCTGTGGAACGTCTGCTGTTGTAAAAGCCCAATGGAAACAGCGTGAATTAAAATTCAAAGGGATTGTGATTCTCCCATATGTACGCATTGGAGTGTCATTTGCGGCGACTAAAGATGGTCCGTGATTGCCGGCCTGCCTATCTCTGTGTGTGGCAGGAATGACGCTAACTTCTGCTCCTGTATCGACTAAGAAGCGGCGTCCTGAAATTCGGTCCCAGACGAATAACAACGGTTGAGTGCCAATCCTAGCCAAAACGGTGGCTATTTTGGCGCTTTTGTATGTTGTGTTGGCGAATGAGCACGGTTCACGACATTTATATGACTTGGTCCCGAACCTGGTGTGGTAGAAGCACCAACCCTCTTTATTCTCAGAATCGGTATGCGAAACCGAAACAGGCCGGTTAGAAGTGCTCTTCGACTGACCAACTTTGTTAATCTCGCTTTCGCATCGTCGGCTATTCATGGATTGCCAAAGTTCGTCAGCCCGTTCAGAAACCAGATCAAGGTTTGTGAAGTCCTGACCGGCTAGCTGCATTCTGATTGCTTCCGGCATCTGGCGTAGGAATATCTCCTCGAATAGCATACACGAAGTATGACCGTTGGCGAGTGAGCTCATTTCAGAGAGAAGAGCAGATGGCTTCCGATCTCCGAGGCCCGTCATGTCGAGAAGTCTGCAAGCCCGGTCCCGCCTAGTTAGACCGAATACCGAGAGGAGTTTCGACTTCAGATTTTCGTATTTCCCCTCGAGCGGTGGTTTCGAAAGCGTGTCGATCATGCGTCCGGCTGTCTCT
>JWZT01003307.1:99654-151181 GCA_000827895.1 Thelohanellus kitauei | reverse complement strand
TTAAAAACCTTACTCATACATGATGTACTAAATTTAAGACAGGGGCGATTCCTACATGTTTTAAAGTTTAAAAACCAACTTCATGATCAAAAGCTAGCTTTTAATCCTTCTACTTGCTGCTAGTTTGAATAGTAATAGACTCGTAACAGTTAAAAAGCCTCGCATTAGACCTAGGTCCTTTATAATGCAATAGCGTGTTGAAATATGATTACTCAGAAGAAAATGCCATATTTTATACGTTTAAATTTAAATTAGGAGATCGTCGAGTTTGTTTAATTAATGAATATTTAGAAGTGATTATTTATTAATCACGTAATTACGCCCTGAGCTGACTGAAACCTTCATAAATTAAATTATATTTTCTGTCTAAAAAATTGGATTGTGCCTCTCTAGATTGATGCACCTGCAAAGAATTATCAATTTTTAAAAAATGTGGGTGAGATATTCAATAATAATATCCGTAAGCCTTTTCGAGTTTTATGACATCCACTCTTTATATGTACTATATTTATATTAAATTCATGTTTGGGAACAGTTAAGGAGATAAGGGCCAATTAATACCTTGGACTTAAAATCGCGGGCCGGATTAAATATATCGATTAAATAATAAGCGGTGAGCTAATGTTTAGTTAATTAATAAAGTTTTTCATTAGAATTCATCAAAAATTTCACAATTCCTTAATAAAAAGGATAAATAATTATTGGAAAGGCCTACCCAGTGCTTGAAGAATTAGATTCTTCCTTTACACCTAAAATTTAAAGCATTTTGTTGAGTCAGATATTGGCCATTACAGCCTGTTTAATGATTTAATTAATTGCAAAATAATTAATTTTAATAATGCAGTTCCTTATTGTGGGTCAGAAATGGTGATGGATGATATATCTTCTCTTTTTCACAAAAAATATGTTTTTACCCTTATAATTCGGACCAATTAAACTTAATCACCCGATGGCCGGATTAATAAGATGGTGTCTTGTAGCTTCTCCTCTTTGTTATAAACCGTTGAAATTCAAGGGTTGACACAAAAGAAAGTATAAGTTTATTTTCGAAACATTTATTTTTACCTCTATCATGAGTTTGATGGAATAAACTGAAAAGGACGAGGGCTGGATTAAGAACAGATGAGGGGCCGGAGATTGCCCATCTATGATCTAAAGTAATGTATTCGGCTGGAAAAACATTTGAAGTAAATATATTTATCGTGCAAATTTCGTTAACTTAATTCAAAATTAATATGTATATCCTTACAGGTAAATCCAAGATGCGCTAATATTTTGTTGCTAATCGCTGATCTGTCTCAAAAACATACGTCTCTTCGATCAATAAATAATATACAACGATACGTGTTTTCTACATTTTATTGGGGTGATAGTTAGCAGAAATACAGTACGAATCAGGCGTTTTTCACTCTGAGGCCTTCGGTTTTAATTAAACAGAAGTGTTTACAAAATGATTAAAAATCGTAAATTTAAAAATGACAAACAGATTAAGTTTCAAAATTATTTTTATGTAATAGCCCCCGACAAGTATTCTTAGAAGAGTTTTGCGTAGATTTGAGCGGACGAACGAGCGTTCCAATACTAAATAAATACCCTGACCCACAAACTTTACTCTATTTCTCCGGGAGACTGTCGTTGTAACTAAATTTACATATTCCACTTTATAATCTTTTATTTGACCTGTTAAAATCAAGAAAAATGAATTTGAACGAGAATAGACTTTTCTAACTTAGAAAACATTGAGTATAATACACACGTAGTTATCCATTTCAGTAAGCCAAAACAAATGTATTCGTTCATATTTTAGTTCCTCTTCTAATAAATTCAAAATTTGGGCAGCGCTTCATGATTGAATATGGGAAGTTTAACATTTTATCTGCATACCTTATTGTAGAATATTGATTCCACAAAATGGAATAATGGTTGAACTGAACTATAAACATTTATATCAGGAAAAACGTCCTGTATTTATATAAAAAAATGGAAACATACATGATCCTAAGTTCATCCGGTCATTCCCACTTAAGACAATAAGGTTCTTGAGAGTTATTTATAAATATGTTAATACAGACTATTAAAAAGGCCTAAAGAAATGATAAATCAACAGTAACTAGAGAACTATACATTTATATATATTCGGAAAAACATTCGTGGAATATCGTCAACTTATAACAATATTTATGTGATTTGTAAGAGGTTGGAAATTTATCAAAAATAAAAATACAAAAACATCGATTTCGTCAGGAACGATATTCCCTCATATGTCAAATCAGATTTTTTCTAAACTGCTGTATCCGAAAAGCCATTGCATTCTTATTAATCTGCAACCCTCACCCAGTTTCTCAACAAGTTTATACTACACTCGTTTTTATTGTCACCCTTGTGATCTCATATTTCACCGTCAATCTTTTCACACCCTAAAAAATATTTTAATTTGCTAATTTAAAAACGAAAAGAGATTCGGATCTTTTTTACACCATTTTTCATTCAAGATGTTCGACTTTCTAATCCATACATTCAAAAGTTAACTCTGGTGTTTTTTTATTGTAAGAAAGTAAATGATAAACGGTAGAGAGATTAGTTCTGTTAGGCCAAATGCCAACCTCAGTAAACGACTTTCCATATTATACTAGAAAATCTCACCGCATTATTTCAAGACCCTAAAAGGCAGAATCTTTATAAAATTTCATTTAATTTTGTTAAATTAAAATACAAAAACAAACTTTTGAATGTCCACATCGGATAGTCGGACATCTTGAACGGAAAATGATATAAAGGCATCGAAAACTTCCTCCTTTAATAGTGAATATGAAATTTATGAGATGATTTTAATAGTTTGATTATTATCTGCTGAAACAAGTTTGGTAATAGGATTCCAAATCAACCCCGGTTATATCTTAATAAAACTAAAATGAACATAATATTTGAAAATTATTATGGTTTGAAATTGAGATGGATAATTGTGAAACGTACCTCAGATGTAAACCAAATATATTATACACTTGTTTATTTTAACACAAAATAATTAAATTAAAAAAATTAACGATAAAATTATGTGAACAAATATGAACAAAATTATTCTTGAATCTAACCTGAGCTGGGATTTGTTACAATGGCGCTGAAAAACACCAGCGTTTCTAAAGGAGAGTATACAAAAAATAAAAAAGGCCTTGTCACGTAAAATTCATACAACTGTGAGACTGCTTCTTCATCCATAGTACTAGGCGATTCAGCTCCTCTGATACCGAATTCATCAATAACAATATTTGTGATATGTATTAAGTTTCCGATATAAACAGTATGATTTGTCATCCTTCTAAAATCTGAAAGATTTGGATCAAATATATCTGTGATCCCGTAAAACATTAATGTTTTCACTAAATCATTTTGTCTAAATATCTGGAATTTCGGTAGTTTTAGTTGGACATATTTCATCGACGAGTATTTGAAATAGATCAGCAATTCAGTAATCTTTTAAAAAATAGAAAATACATTAAAATTTTCTAACACATCATTAAAACTATGCCCTTCTTTTGGCAACACGATGACAGAATATAATAGTGTTTGTTTGAAACTTTTGAAAAGAATCCGAAAATCATGATCTGGTGAATCATATATCAAATTAAAGCTTTCTTGGTTCATCATATCAACCTCCAAAGGCTGACCTTTTTCATCAAAAAATATTTCGGGTTGAGTCAGCGATGCGTTAAATTTCATTCTCCAATCTGCTTGAATAAAAGCTGTATGGATTAAGATAATTCTATTATCTGTAAACATCGATTCATTAAAAACATTTAAAATTGATCCATTCATTCCTCGAGACATCCATTCGTTCATTTCAATGGCCAATTTCGTCGGATTCAAATGATTAATGTTTACTATAAAAAGATTAAATAAAATATATGATATTCGTTCATAATTGTCATTTATATCACACGCACAAAAAAGTAATGAATTCGAGATCACTAATTCTTCCTCTATATATTTAAGATAATTCCATTTTTTAGCATTGTATGAACGAATCCAAGTTTCCGTATCAAAAAGAACATTATATCCTTCGCCTAATAAACCACTTAATTGTTCATGACTCCTTCCTTTTAGTCCAAATGCAATTAATCCCATCAGAACATAAAGACTAAAGCCACTTAATGCAATATTTCCTGTTGAATTCTGAGTTGAGTAAAGATGATTGAGAATAGCGGATGTAAAATAATTAGCAGCATCAACTGACATAATCGTTTGCTTTTATATCATCCATTTTTTTTTCTAAATCGATGATTAATGCCAGTTGACCAATAATTAAGGTCGATTCAATGTAATAAAATTAATTATGATCAGAATTTGATTTGTCATTGACGATAATTTGAAGTTTTGTATCAGTTAGAATAGAAAAATAGAGGGTTCGATCAAATTAATGATCTATGCAATGAATTTTATAAAATGTTGAAAAAGGAGAAAACCTCGATCATCCTTTTTTCCGTTGAGATCAAACAAATTTTCCGATTAGAAATGTGCTGCTCCATTTCTTAAATTAATGTAATATCTCGTAGCTCTACGAAATATAAGAAACATTTGACAGGGAACAGCAATTATACCCTCAGCTATCGCATGCGGATTTACCATAAACTAAAACACAAGTATATAGCAGTAACGTTAAAAGCATGCACTGGCTCGTTCAACACAGAAATGTTTTTCTAGATTTTTACAGGTATTATCAAAATTATAAACATGAATAGGGTAGTTTGAAATGCGGACACTCTCCCCAATGAAGTATACTTTGATCTGAGCCCGCAAGTTGTTTAAAATTCTCTATCGCTCTTGTTATCAAATATGTACAAAAACCACAGAAAAATACCTTCCAAAAGATATTGGAGGCATTTTTATTTAAAAAAATACTTTTTTATTGCATGGTGTTATTAATTTAGAAATATTTGAGGTGAAATATTTATTGAACTGAGCAGAATGTGAATATGATTCAACAAATAGAAAAATGGCTGATCAAAGCTGTATGCATTCAAACATAAGATTTTTATATATCACTCTGAACTTATCATTTGATCAATTTTATTTTGATTAGCCCATTCTTTATTCATTATAGCAGCTCTCTATCTGACCTATTTATTACGAATTATTTTCTGTTTGTAAATAATTTATTTTATTTCTCAATTCCTCGACAGAAGATAATTTATCGATAATGATAATTGTATTTCACTCATCATCAACTCATAACAAAACATAAAATTTACATATACATCCACTGATATATCAATTCTGTAGGGCTAACAGGTATTTAGGTGGGAATCATCAGCAGTTTTTTAATTAGACTACACATTAGTGTTTCTATTTGTTTAGAATGATCCTATTTATCAATAAAATTTAAATGTTTTGATTTCATTCCAGATAGTTGTTTCGGTAAGTATCCCAAATGAAACCATTGGTATTTGGCGCCTAAATTATTTGAATTCCCCATTTTAAAAAGTAAACCAAAATACTATTGTATATATCAGGCAATAAGTCACCCTATTCCTTTGCTCCACAATTTGATTGCTGTCATCATAACATAAATTCCCACACGACGAAATTAGATATTTAAAATTAAGTTCCTGGAAATATATATCAGATTACTAACGCCTATGATCGATTAAATAATATGTCTGGATTCAAGTTTTACTAAATCAGCAGTTAATCATTTATTGATAATGATTAATATATTTAATGTCAATAGAATGAGTAACGGTAATAATTTACATGTAATATCATGGCGATTTGAAACGATATACCAAAAAATAGATTAATTTTATTATTCTCATATTTTTTATATTAGAAATGATCTATCTCAGCCTTAAAATATCAAAGCATCTTTCATAATGTTTCATACATTGTAAAAACTATATTCAAAATCAATACAGATGAACATGTCTACATGTTTATCTGTTTTTCAAATTTTAAATCCTTTAAAATTTTTATATTGCATTAATTTTTTTTGAAAAACGAAACCAGAGAAGGTTTTATAGTGGATCATTTTTTATTATTTTACTAATTATTTCGATAGTTATGTAATCAGCTAAAGTAACTTGTTCCAGACCCTAAGTATCATAGTTTCAATATTGCCCACATTTTATTCTATGGCACTAATAAATATGTATATTAAATTAGATGACCTCCAAATTTATATATCCATCAAGCTGTTAGTTCGAATTATATATATAATGATTGATCTGTTAAATAACTATATAAATAAATGGAATTTCGTTTACTAAATGCTGCTGGAAATTATTGTTTGTATGAACAGCCGATCAAAGGACTAAAATAATTAAATGATTGTAATACACAACAAATATTGTCCTAAATACATCCAAATTTGGTTCTTTTCAATAAATCGTGTGAATCTGACCATTTACACTTTTGACCAGCCAATTTTCTACTCTGCGGCGAGGCGTCTGAAATTGTTCAATCAATTTTCCACTTTGTGCAATCAATTTTTCACAAAAAAATTAAAATAATTTAGAATAAATATATTAGTTTTCAACAGGACACCCTTGAATACAGTCTGGCAAATAGCATTCCATGTGTCTTTAGAACCCAAAACAGTCATTCGATCCTCTGTGGCTGCTGCATGTTTCAATAGATGACAAAAGTTCGTCTGCTGATCTTGAATTGGCCTGACGCACTAACCCCTTCCATTCTGAGAAAAGATTTTTGTTGGGGTTTAAAAATGGGCTATATGGCGGCAAGAAGATCGGAATGTGGTTGAATGCCCTAATCGTGTTTTGAAAAAGTAGCGTTTTAAGAAATGGAAAATTATCCATTATAAGATAGGCCCCTGAAGTCTCTCGTGCTCGAAAGATTTCAAATATCTCCAAGAGATATTCCACAAAACATTCGGCGTTATATTCTCTTTTATGGATTTTGAAATTAACCATGCCCTTACAAGATGTTGTGCAAGTAACATGATAATTTCGAGACCTTAAAGTCGGAAAGATTCTTGTGAGCTCTCGACCATACAGACATCTCATTTACTTGAAAGCCCTTTTCGTCGCTGAAATTTTTTTTTGTCGATTAGGAGCTATTCTTACAAAGTTGATGGCATATTCCTTCCTGGTGAGTAGATTTTGATTGTCATTACGCCTTTCTGGAATCGGCGCGGGGATTTTTAATGTAAAGTGAAATTCATAAAAGAAATGTATGACAATGGATGTACGATTCGTATATTATACCTCCCAAAAAGCAGATCGCACATTCTCTTAATCGTGCGCGAGCAGTCCTCGTTAAGAATGTCACAAAGTGATTCCTTGTGTTCGTCCATCAATTTCGCTCTATGGTTACCGCCATTTGGAAGCTTTTCTATCCTACCCTCTCTTTGATAGACATAAATTTTTCGTGCAGTTGGAATATTCACATTAACTAATGTTAAAATATCTGTAAAGTTTTTCCCATGGTTAAGTGCTGCAATAAATTAGTTACCGAAGTTCAATGAACACTGTTTTGTTAACTCGTCTTGTTCTAATAAAACTCAAAAATTACATCTCTGGTTGATCGTTTATATTACTCTCCATTTAAGCTCAAATTTGATAAATTGATTTCAAAAATTAAAAATTTATACAACAATTTTTGCAGCCCCGCCGCGAAGTGGAAAATTGGCTGGTCAAAAATGTAATAAATTTCTGAAATTTTTAAAGAAACCATTACAACATTAGAACGGAAAATAGTGTATTTAATGTTTATTGTACTCATATGATTCCATGATTGTAATTATAATAAATCGAGAAGTCTAAAATCGAACATAATGATAAAGTAGAAATGTTGAAAAACGCACGCCTGAGCGTTTCAGCATGGAAAAATATTTGCATTTATAAAAATCATAGAGAAAAAGAATGAACAGTTTTGATTGTCAAAATAATTTTATTCTTAGAAATATTAAATTGGATTTCTGAGATAATATACAAATTTTTACATGATAAAACTCTCGTCAAAAGATGTATTTGATTTATTTACGTTTATTTAAATACCTAGAACTGTTAAACAATCACCATTATTATTATGTGATGGGCTGAAGTATCTCTAATTCTTGGATTGACAATTTTTTTTTTAATTTCATAATTATTTGTGTCTTTAAAAACATCTCTCGATTTTTTTACATATTTTTCGCATACATATATTATGAAAAATAGGTTTGACTTGTGCCCATAATTGGTTGATGTTAAGGATTCAATAAAAAAAGAAAAACTTGAAAATCAATCATCAGGTTTGTTGCCACCTTTGCTGCTACATTCTACATCAACCGAGTAGCAGTATGTAGGATACCGCTAAAAACCTACTTTCTGTGCATGATGAAAACCCTTGGTCATATTCCAATGTTTCTAGAAATCTGACAATTCTGAAATTCTACCCATAGATCACCTAAAGTTAACCTAACAATTTCTTAAAATTATTATATAGCTACAGATCCAAAAAAGATCATGATAAAGCTGCTTTAAATATGCAATGCTTGTGATTTGTGTCTGTTCAGCAATTGGTTTATAACTAAAGAAATTCTATCTAATTTTGAACGAAAGAAAAAATGGCTATAGGTAAAAATTGTATGCAGCACTCATCACTGGATATGTTCTTCTCTTCAGTCTTTTAAAATGTAGAGACTCGCCAATGACTTCTAGTAAAAGTGTTAAAATGTTTTACGAGTCTATAATAGAATTTATGCTCGGCTAATACACAGCTTTTCAAATCAAACAACACTGACCGATATTTTTGAAATTTTTATGGAGACACTCTTCAAAATAAAGGTTGTTTCATATAGAATGTAAAATTAAGTAAAACCACTAGCCGAGTTTAACTAGATCGTCCTTACCATAGTAAACATATTTGACTCATAATATGATCCTTCGAACTGATGGTCTCCATAATTTTTTGAATCTTTTCAATTCACGCTGTAGATTCGGTTTCCGAACGCTGCCATTGAGTGCGTCTTCAATGTTCTAGCTAACCTTTTATTTGAAGAACTTGATCAATAGATGGTAAAATCTATATTGTACTCAACCAATCAACTTTTTCTACTTAAATCATTCTTACCAATAATTAAAAACATTTAAAATCTACTCAGAGCGATGTGTGAACATTCTAATTTACCTGATTCACACCCATGCAACTGTTTGATTGATTCGAATTTTTAAATATATTCCAGAAAGGCGAAACTTCCTTCTTACACTCTTAGATGTCATTAAAGTAATCTGTCAACATGTGACAAGAAATCAACCACATCACTATCTACTCAACAAATGAGCCCTGTTTGCGAGATTTTTGTGACTCTACTATCTGATAATCTGTGATTCACGTTTCAAGTTTCTTCATGCATTTTTTTCAAAGCCGAACTTGAATTAGAGTTTTGGTAAATATGTGCGTTTATTACATCAACCAAACTCCCAACCCTTTTCTCATCAAGACCAACACCAGAGCAGGAATTGTTTAATTGCGTCGTAAGAATTTGTAAATCAATTCACTCTTAAAACGAACCTGATATTCGAGATACAAAAAACAACAAAATCGGATTTCAATATTTCTGTTTGATTGCTTGATGAAAAAAGTTTCGAAATATACTTGATCTGATCTCTTTATCTAACATTACAACCACCATAAGATTTTAAGTGCTACCAAGCTCTTTTAATTATCAACAATTAAACATCAAAAATTGGGTAATAGTTATCATTCTTAATTGACGAAAAAATATTTCTGGCAGAGCATATACCGTTGTTGTTAGCATAGATAAAAGAATTGTAATGGTATAAAAGAACTTTGGAAAAATTCCATATATGTACTTATTATCAAATAGAACTGTCTGGTAGGGTTTCTTCAATTTTTAGGATGGTAAAACAACATAGAGCGGGTAAGACTGGGTAATATGAGCATAGATGGCCCTTATTCTTTATAAGGTCATATTTCTCGAAGTCTGACCTTATTAAAACGGTTTTTAGGCCGAGAAATATTTTAAAATCACAGTAACATGAGCTAAGAGGCTCTGCTAACAAGAAAAAATATATAAAACGAGTCATGAATGTTTGTCTTAGATTTGTTAACATTATTCGAAGCATGGCTTGGAAAGGGGTTAGTTACAAAACTTTCTATCAGAAAAGAAGGAGGAGTAAGGTCAACAACTACTACAATGTAATGTCCGATGGTTATCAAAAAGGGAAGGATCTGGCACATTTTTTGACACTGAAAATAGTATCTCTTTACTTTCATCTGAAGCACTGAATTTCTAGCAGATAGAAAGTATATACTGAATGGTTACTGGTTTAATGATCTGGCATGTATTGGAAGCATAACCTCTCATTCAAACTGTTTAAATGAGATGCTAGAGGAAAAATAAAATTTTCACAATTTTGTTGAATGGCATACATTTATCCGAAATGAAATTTAGTATGTTTATCGGAGAGCTGAGAAAAGGAACTTAAGTTGCCTTTCCTAATCTGAAGGCTCATTTACTAAAAAATAATTCTACGTGTTTTGTACAGGATTTAAGTGGAAATTCTTCGGTTAGTTTTTGTGAAGTAATTGTACGAATTGAGAAAATAGAAGAAATATGAGTCCGTTTTATAGATCATTTTTCATTTCTTTAAGTAATGATTTAAATTTACATAAAATCTTCAATTAAATGTAATTAATATCAAAAATAATTCTACATGAGTGGAAGATTTCTTCAACATTTGTTTAACCGTCATTTGACTGTTTGGTTTCAATCTGGTGACTGCTAACTGCAGAACTGATTCAACGTATGTCCCTGTTTCCTCCTAGATACATTTTTCTGTTTGTTTCGACATACCGATGTCACCGTTTGTTTTCCGCAGTGACAGTTATTAAAAACAAGAAATGAACAATGAGTCACATTGAGTAACATCAGTGCTTACAATATTGGAAACAACATCGCTGTGTTCAGAAATTCAAAAAAACTGGAATATAAGCCTAAATTTACTAGTTATTTCGAATTGTTATAATATTTAATTCAGAGAAGTTTTCAATTCCAATTCCTGATTATTTATTCGATAAATTTTTCATCATATATGCGCCTGCGATTTCAAAAATGAGATAAATATAGTTTGATGAATTTAATAAGGTTTTGCTTGCCGATTTTCAAAACATTTTTAAGTTCTTGCTATTTGTGAAACGTTTGACCTACTGTTATAACATCAAACTATCTAGATAGCTAAATGAATGATTTTCACCTGTTTTCAGCAATTATTTCCAACAAATACGCAGGATACCAAATATGGTTTCATATTGCTTACTGGGTTTCAAATCATAATCCAACCATCGAAACGATATATTGGTGTCCCTTACTATTCATTGCTATTATTAACAATATTGTTACATATCGTAATGATATGAGTCAGAATTTTTTCGATGAAAATAATCGGCATTACTGTAAACATTAAAAGACAAAATATACAGCCTTTCTGATTCAGAAATTATGCGATAAATTTACACCATTTTTCATTCAGAAGGGCCTATTATTGCATTTTAATGTTTAAAGATATACGTACGTTCAAAAATTTTTCCTGCATTACATCATTTTTCATCCAGAAAGGTAGATGATTTCATTAAAAATAAGTAGATGTTTTTAAATAAAATTATCTGAAAATTAATTAAAATGTTCCTGCTGCAGTACTCTTGATGCAAAACGCGTTGATTCGCGAATCCAAAACTCGGGGTCGTTCCTTGAGATCTGAGTGAACGCTTCCGAAATTATGGCCAATAGAGTGTTCCCATCAAAAACTCATTCTGGATTTGATAATGCTCTTCCATTTCTTGACGAAGCGTCCACTCAGATCTCAAGGAACGACTGCGAGATGGATTCGCGAATCAACTCTTTTTGCGTCAAGAGTATTGCAACGGGAAAATTTTGATTACTTTTCAAACAATTTTATTTAAAAAAAGCTGTTTTTTTAACGAAATCATCTCCCTTTCTGGATGAAATAATAGGCTACTCGGGATGATAAATGGTGTAACAATAGCCATGAATATTTAAATGATGAATAAATACCGTTACTATTGCTGATTTAAATTGTAACGGGGTTGACTTATGATGAGAAGCCTCAGCATGGTAATTTTGATAAAAATATTACAGAAAGAATTGATTTAACATGGATGGTTGGGTTTTAACTATGCTCAGGACAGTATTTGACATAACGGAGTAAATTCACTTGTAAATATACAAATTTTGCAAAAAAGTTAAACGCCTTACTACCATGATTCTTATTTTTTACGGCCTGTTCATTCATGTTCTACACAGAAAAATTAGAGAGCCGTTAATAGTCGTTAAAAAGTTATGAACTGAGATTATATACTCCAATATATAATGGGCCCAACCAAAACGATTGCATATTAGAAATTTTTAATCATTCAAGAGTTAACGTCTAAACATCCTCTAATCACATGGGTGTTTCAGATTAATTGCGTCACAACAAACTCCCCAAAAATCGGCCAAATTCGGGACACACCTTGAAACTACCATGTATCTAACATAATTTTATGAATTAAAACCTGCGTTTTTATCAACAAGGAGTAGATAAGCTTGCTTTCTCCAAACCCAACTGCATTATTAAAAATAAAACAAGCATTTTTTAGAGGTACGAACATGTGCCACAGTACATAATCAAACTCCAGAAACTGGGTGAATTCTATTAACCCTGTGAGGAAGTGATTGTGGCTATAACGACAAGCCGATTTAGGTCGTTTTATGAGTGTAGTAATTTTGGTTTTGGTAATAATTTACACTTCCCTTAACACTAATATGATTTCGTCTATCATATCACATTTATTTTACATTAATAGAATTCAGGGCAATTTGAGTGCGTAAAAAATTTCACGACGCAATCGGACAAATAATATTTTCAATGATGCCAACATTTTCAAAAATCTACCTATTTTTTTATGTGGAGGTTCAATGATGCTATCATATTAACAGATATTTGGAGCTTGTTTATCGAGGCTTGAAATCAAACCAAATATTTAGAGGGTGGTAAATTTTCATTACCATTAGCTACCTTTAACCTCGCATCAGTTTGAAATTAAACAGAAAACTCACTACAAAATCCAAAAATATAACAAAATAAGTTGACGACATGACCCTTAATAAGCTGACAAATTTTCAAAGCTATGCAAGGCGGAGCGAAATTGAAATAAAAAAACGAATATTTCTGGAATCTAACTGGCTAACTAATATTATATTAACTGTGTATATTGATATTTTATGCTAAAAATAAATCCTGGCCACCAATAAAAGGTGTCGGCTGACAATATGAGCTTTTCTATGATTCAACCAAACTTATAAATATCCATGATCTTCAGATTGTTGACAGAACGAGGATACAATACTCGACATGCTTCTGAACCAAGCTTCTATTCGGATAACTTCAGAAAATGCTTTTTATATATACTCTTGTAGATGCAATATATACAGGGCCCTGGGTAGAAGACATTTGTACATACCACATAGATAAAAGAATTAAGCAGAAAAAGCTCAAGAGATTTGTTGATCAGGTCAGGTATTCTCTAGGGATATGGTAACGCCTGTAAACCATGTTTCGACATAAAAGCAGATTTGATAATATACCGAAATCTAATTACATATCAGAGTGTCTTTCCTCCAGCCACAATGTAAAATCAACCCGTATACCCTGGAGAATATTTCAAGGAAACAACACTTTTAGTGAATATGAAACAGTTACATTGGCAGAATACTCGAATGCGAATTTTCAGTTATAACTGTAAATATTTTATTAAATCAACGAAACATGTCTTTATTTACCCCGGGGGAATCTAAACTTGAACGATTTGTTTTGCGTATACGTAATTTGAAAATCGAACTTTCATCAGACATACTTACGACATATTGACCATGATGGGCATCATTTTTTCGCCGGATATGTATTCCCAAAATTGTAATAGTTATAGGATCAACATTTATTACGAGAAAAAGCTGAAAATATGAACCAAATCTTTTGTGAAAACAGATGATATATTAGGTGAATTAGCATAAAAGTCGTTTTAAACTAAGAAAAATTGTCAAGAACCCTGATGTCTTGTAAATAATTGATCGACAACACGGTTCATAGAGATCGAATAAAGTGTCATTGATGGTCTTACGATGTATCCCCACATATTTGAATTATTTGAAACAATTTGAAGACACATTCAAAGAAATGAAAATCATTAATCCATCATCTACAATGAATGAAGAAAATCTCCAGTTTTACGTGTTATAAATTACTCAAGATACACGTCTGATAAATCCCCGATATTCTTATCGTAAAATATATCCCAAAAAGGTTAAAAATATCAGAATTCCTTAGAAAACGAATAACAAACATTCAATAATAAACAGTGGAAATATTACAAATACACACAAGGTTGTAACTCTTTAATTGTGGCTGAACTAATTTTAAAGATGTTGTGCAGCAAGTATGTGAAATAATGCATTTGAACCCATTTTGAAAGATTCAGCTTTAAATATCAATATTTTTATTTCAAAGTTCGTCACTCATCAAAAATTTGAAGAACCTCCTGTATTCTAAAAAATATAAAAGTTCCTTTCTGATATAAACTGTATTAGTACTGTTAAAAATTGAATTAAGTACACCATATAGGCTCCAGAAAATTAGATTATTCTAATAATTTCGAGTGAATAAAGTGTTGATTTATATTAACCCGCGGTTTTGTCTAAAGATTTCACAAATTTGACATTGTAATCAACCGCAAACGCCTTAAAAATTTACAAACTATATTTGATACAGAAAATTCAAGCATCATGATCTATCTTCCGTCGCTTTCTATATGTTAAATGAAGATGTACCTTAACCACATAGAATAACTAGTATTTCATCAGTTATCATCACATACAGAGTTCCATATAGTTTAAGTGACTAAAATTGGTCTTCAAAATTATTAATTATCAAAAACATTCTTTTTTCATATAGCCAGAAATCTTCGTTTAGAGATCACAGAATAAAATTTTGTGATATAAAAAATAATATTCAATGTCCACATCACGCTCTGCATGTCAAGAATTCATCATCCTTTGATTCACAACCGTTGTTTCATCAATTTTGTCTTCCATTTCGAATTGTTTTAATTTAAAGATATTTTATTCGTAATAATTCAAGAAGTGTATTTAGGATGGTATATATTTTAATTAATAGGTAAACGGAATCTTAAAATTTCTGACAAGCATGTCGAAGAACTCTATTATTCAAAACACTTATGTAATTTCCTTCATCGACTAAATATGTTTGATTTTCCAAAATTCTGCTAACAAACTCCTTTGAAAAAATTTATAGACTAAGCAAACCTCTGGGAAATGATTAAACAATTTATTTTTACGTAATGTCCTCTTAAAATATCAAAGAATTTAGTGTTTCGCCTACTAAGGCGTGTTGACGCGATCTCATACATAAAGGCAAAAGTGAGATTTATCCACAAAACTATGATGGTATAACCAGGATTTAAACACGTGGAGATCTGTGGTTGGACGCATTCGATTATGTTTTGTTTCAGAAGAGAATCACTTCCCACCAAATAATACATATCTCTCTGTTATGTTATTAGTTACAATGGCTAAACTGACACAAATAGAAATCAGCGATCGTATTGATATCCGATGATGTCTATAATATACGCCAAACATAGCATACTCTGATTCTAAATTATCAAGATCGTGAAATAATTGGTTTTCACCTGTATTCATCCATCTTATTTTAGGAAAAATACACCTTATCAAAAGCGTTGTTTCATATTGTTCACATTTCACATTCTAAATCAACCACCAAAAGATAATTATTGTGAACCTGATGTTCATAGATATTCTTAATGATATTGTTTTATATCATGCTATATGAATCAAGTTTTTTTCAGGGAATAATTAGGAACATAACTGAATAAACTAAGTCAAAAATCGACTAAATACAATTCAACGGTTCCCAACAGCTTTAACAATATAAATGAAAATTTAGTGATCTACGAATACCTACGCGTTGGTAGATTTATGATGAGAAAATACAGTACTTGGTAAATTAGATACAAATATTCATCAAACGAACATCTAACATATTTACAAATAGAAATCAGTTTGTTAACCTAAATGATAGAATTTTCAGTATACTATCTAGAACTTACTACATCGGGCTGTAGGTTATGTTTATGCACCCTCATTCTAATGTAAGGTTTATGACTCGATGAACATTGATTAATCCTTTTTAAGGCGCTGTTCAGCAATTATTTAGATTGAAAAGTCACTAAACAATACAGAGTAATCAATATCCAATCATTTAATCAAATGAATTTAACACCTTGTATTAATAGAGGTAAAACCCAAACTTTATTGCAGATTAATATTCTTAATTTACCCATAGATAATCTATAACTATCTTTTAATTATATGGGCGTTTCAGATAGATTACGTACTTATGAACTACTATATCGTCGATAAATTTCGTGCCACACCCTGAAACAACCATGTATCAAACATAATTTAGTAAAAAATAACCTGCTTTTTAGCTCCAGGGATCACTTAAAAGCGGTTTCTTTTAACCTGACTCAACATATTTCAAGGAAACCGCAATTTTTTGTGAGGATCACTTATGCTGAAAACTACAGCTGACTTACCGAACTGCTGATTAAAATTTTGGGTCTAGAAAACAATGTTAAATTTTGACCCCCGACATAGATCAGGAGTAGTTTTCTCTTCAAAAACCTAACACAACGATTTCTAAAATAAACCAGTTTTTGCATCCGTTTATAAATATATTTATTCGTGGGTCTTCTCAGAAACCAAGCATATGATTTATAATGATTGTTGGTAAACCTATAATAGTAGATCCATGGTGTTAGTCCACTGTTGTTTGCATTTGTGAGGTTTCTTCACAGTGAGTATGAAATGATTTATACACTAAGATATCGAGCTGTATTTATCTCAAGTTCACGATTTTTGACAGAATTTGATCGGATTGAAAAACCTTATTTCTTATTAACTTGGAATCCGAATGTAATGAAATTAACATAAAATATGTCTAAATTGGATGATAAGAAATACCAAACAAAGTAAAATACTACGTTCATTTGTTTTATTAATTTTATAAGGTTTATTTTATTTACATGACTAGACCGCATCAATCGCAGCCTACTCAAACGATCGTTGGCAAACTATAGCCTTTTCAGCTGTGCCTTTTGATGATTCAATTTTCTCTAGAAGCAATCATGACCTCAGTAGCCTTGATAGAGTCGAAACAAATGCTTTGGTGTTAAATGAACATTTCATTAAGCGTAGTCTTCAGAAGCCATTTAAAAGGGGAAGGGGCTGACTCGGAGAGGTTCTACTCATCGGATATGCCAAATACAACTACATAAGATAAGTGCTGCAAGAACGCTGAAAGTGAGTGTTGAAATATTTGCGTTCAAAGAGGTCGTGAATGTTCATTTGTAGGTCTGTCTACTCATTCTTCGACGTTATTAACTGTGTAATCTTTCAGAATCTCAGAAAAGGACCTAAGCCCAAATTTTTCATCTTCATCAATACAGATCGCGTGACCAACCTGTACATTATACAGCATGAATCTGACATTTCCTGACCCGATTTACAGACTATAAAACAAGAAAACTCTACGTTAAATTGCGAGTCTAGAGCAAGGGCTAGATGTTTGCCTTGAATTGGTGATTATACGCTGGCAGTTATGTCAGGACTAGCACCAGTGACGTCGAGAGTACAAGGGTTTCGCTACACTCCCTATCCAGTCTCCTCACTTAATTGACTCCATAAAACGAATATCATACAGAACGCGACTCCAAATGTTTCAAAATCCTCGCAAGAACATCGAAAGATGAAAAAATGCAGAAATTCTGCTCGCTTAGGTGGAAAAAGGCGCATTCTAGAGGATTTCGTCCACTAGCCAAACCTTCTTTTCTGAGCACTGAATCATATCGAGACTGCCGAAAGCTTTCCGGAACTGCTTCTATCAGGAGTCCTGCCACCTTCCCCCTACATGATGAAGACCTCTCTTATACTCTTTGTGATTTAACATAGTTTTTTAGCTTTGAAAGTTAGTTTTTCTCATCACAGAGTTATAATGTATTTATGATTCACATATAGCGATTAAACCATTAAAATTCACAATATTATCAACTATTTAAAGGTTTTCTTTAGATTGATTTTTTGATTAACAGATAGTGGGTTTATTTTGCAACAGGTAATTCTCGTAACGATGCAAGATTAAAACTCCTCCTCTAAATTGGTCATTAAGGATAAGAATGAATCTAATACCTACTTAAGGAATTAACGAGGCCCTATAAAAAGCGTATTCGTAATTACTCGTTACGCATCACAACCATGGCCTTTAATGGTTACGTCATCGTCTTTTTCCTCTGTTTTCAGGTATCCAGTTAATCTATTTTTGTGATGTCATCACATCTCATATTTTTTTTGTTTATTTACGATCTAATATAATCAATAATTCATTTATTTCATCACATTTTGCAAATCTTGGTTATTAATGTAAATGTTCACTCTGTTTCATCTCCTCGCAGCACGCGGCTTCTTTCGTTTGCTCATCGCACTTACATATTTTTTAATTCAATGCCATTAACATAAATACACGAATTTAAAACAGGTATCTTGCATTTAATGCTGTTTACGAGCTCTCAAAGCCCACGCCTGGAATCTTTGATACATTGTTCCTACTCGCCATGGTTTGTGTACTTGCGCATTCCACGCCCTATTTCTATTCTTCAAGTAAAAATTGTAAACGTTTTTTTTGCCAAAAGAATTCATCATTTTATACCTGCGAATAGGAAATGATCCTGAATCTAGATAAATAGTGTGATTGTGACAAATAAAGGATAAAAAAGCAACACCTGTAAGCGAAAAAAGTTTGTCGCAATGGTGCTAATTGTTTAGTTGTCTGTTTGTTTAACACACAGAGATAGAGACTAACGAGCTAGTCGCTTACTCGTGTTTAGGACTGAATAAATTGTATATTGGAGGTTTTCTTGGTGATTTAAGGGCGTTTATAATCGTTAATCTCTTGCTCGATCGATGCCGAGTTTTCTCAGAAAAGGGAGGTGTGAACAACGTATCATTAAGCCAATGTGTTTTATTTGATTTTTGTTCTACTCAAAAATTCACCAGAGATAAAACGCAAGATTGTAATATTTGTGACGAAATATTTTTGTAGCCTTTCGTTTATCTTCGTTTCACATAATCATCCTAAGGTTTTTCTATTCGCAATCAAAGGCATGAATATGATAGCATGTTCCAGGCTAAAAAATTGTTGCCAGTTGTTAAACCTTTTTCGATATCTGTAACTGAGAATTTTTAGTTTGCACGCCATCCGATATGTTACAGTACAAGTATAACGTAGGCCTCGAAAAACTAATTTATATGATGAATACTACCTGACGCCCTACTTTAAGACATCTTGCTACTCGTGTGTATGAAGCAGGCGAAGTTAGTTTAGATTATCTCGGAGTGTGGCCGCTTTCGAAATCATCTTGATGTAACGAGTGGTTGTTTCTGGAAGTATTTAGGGGCTTTTTATGACTTTTGGCTCTCTTGAGTACCAACTTTGTTCCCGGGTATCCTTAGCTCCCCACTAAAATTCATTCATGCTCTTTCCAGACAATGTTTCTGGCAAGATGCTGATAAGTTGAGAACAAGAGACGTATAAGTGTGCATTTTCTACCCACTGCTGATCCGATCTTCAATGGACAAGACGCCTGTCGACCATTCATACTTGTTGTACTTGTTCAGGTATCAAAAGCCACCCTGTCGCTTTATAAGGCTCTTTAAGCTATGAAAAAGTAAAATGATCCAAAAGTGAGTGAGGCACTCTCAATATTGCAATGTATAACAGCTCTTTTGTCTATCTGCTGCGCTCCTATATATCCAAATGCCTTGCACTCCTATGGGTTTACAAGGTGGCTGTTGCCACACCGGGTTATAGATATTCGTAGCGGAATCTTCCGTAGATAACCCTGAGTTACTTATGTTGACTCCACTCATCTCGGAGCAAATGGCTGGTATAGAGTGTGTAACATATTGCAGTGATTTCGGCTTTTCAAGTATTACCAAGCACGTATTTAGATGGGATCCTTCACACACATCTAATTCGAACAGAGTCAACTACCTATTAGAAAAATTCCTCTTCATCCCTGTGAGCCTATTCTAGTCTCAAATGTTTCATGTCAGATTAAAGTCGTTTAAACCTCTATGTTAAGGTCTTGATGAGAAATTTCGTCCGCGTTGTAACCAAGTAGCCAGAACACTGTTGCGTTTTCGGTCTCAGAGGATATAGGTTATACAATGGTTTCCTATCTCTCTGTCGCCGTGGAACTTTATGGAAGGGCGACTAGAGGGAAACACACCAGTTTAAGTTTTGCGAGGAAGGGGAAGGGTAGATGAAAAACTAATCATCAAGAGTTGATTAGGATATTTTTTCCATGATTTAAAAAATTTCTTCGCTCCACAAAATAAATAGCTAAATTGTAGTTTATACATACATATTCTCGGTATTGCAATTAATCACCGTGGTTTGATGCAGCATCGTATTTCATGCTTTTTCTGAGCTAAAAACATGGTTATTCAAGATTAACTTCTGTAGTTATGTAACTTATTCTTCCATCGAGGAAACCTCCTATTATGCATTCTTGAGGTTATTCTAATATGAGGCCCCGGTTTTATAGTGTGCTTTTTATGTCCGCTTCGGATCTCTAGGTATCTTGAACTTCCTTGCTTGTTTGTGCGAGTCATACACCGTTTCAACTTTGAATATATCTTGGCTGGTTAATGCATAAGAGCACTAAACAAAAGATCTTATCAAAATTTTGTATCTTTGCATTTGTGGGTAAGATGAGAAAATATTTTAGATGCTTTATGCTACTCCAAATCACAGATCACAAATATTTTTTGAACATACCACTATTGTTCTGGTATCTAAATTTTCATGCCATAAAATTCAACCAAAATATGATGACTGAAATCTAAACATTTTTTTTAAAAATTTCAAAGTTATCGGTCAAAATTAGCGTTTGTTCAACCCAATTCAGTGTTTCTGTTTTTTTATGGCGGTTGTCAGTCAAATTTTGAGGTCGAAAAACAAAAATAGACTAAAACAAAAACCAGATTTAACTGGAAACCGCAGCAAAAAACCAGAAGCACAAGATATGACTGGACAAACTCTAATATGGACCGAAAACCCTGTATTGATATATAAGGCTTTTACACATCGTTAATCAGTATATTTACCCTCCCCCTCAAATATCCAATAAAAAATACTCCGAACGTTTTACATATTGAATAGAGAAATTTGATGCACTAATCATATATACTGTAATTGATACAAATTAAATATAAAAAACATCATCAGCTTCCATGCGTTGGTAACTATTTTATTTCATATACCCTCGAAGAACTTCAATATCAAACTTCAAAAATCTGCCAACGAAAATCAACCAAGAAAAAATAATTAAAGAGCGATCAATCATTTGTCTGTATGGCACACCTGCTAAGTATTTGATCGATAGTCTATCTGCTGCTTATTTCGAGCGTCTCGCGAGAAACAGTGATTGATTGGGAAATATGATTACACTGATCAGACAGCTCATTTAATAAAAATATCGACCCATTCCCTTTATTAAAAAAACGCGTCAAACATCGGGATTGTATAGTATTGATTATTTGTTTTAAAACAATTCGAATTAGAACGAAATCTTAAATGATATGCATAAAGATTATTTTAACCAAAGAAATATCTACCAATTAACAAGAACATAATCCTGAAACATTCTCACGTTTCATTTCTGATTATGTTAAAAATATAAAATTTTATCAAAATTCATTAATATTTTAAGCTTTAAATAAAATTTCAACAAATCTATTGGAATTAAATCTATTATCAAATCTTAATAATTTTAAATACCTTAAACGTTTCACACACTTTTTGGACAGTTTCTGATAGGCATTTAAGAAATAATTTCTTTTCATTGATTTTTTAATTCAATTATTAATTTTTTCAAAATCTTTTTTTTATAAATTCAATTTTGATAATCTTTAGTTTCAAAATGTACTCCTCGATGTCCAAGTCTCACACCTTCCACCTCGCTTTTTTGGCGTCGGAGGTAAATAATTGATTATATTCTCAACATTTTTATTTTATTTATATTAAGGCACCAAAGGAATTTATTCTGAGGAAGCAGGAGCTCAGTCTGGACCATCTCTAAAGGAAGTAAGTAACGTTTTCATATAATTTGTCTATGAATAACCATAAAATAAGAGTCTTTATTTTGACAGCAGCTCATATTTTAAAATATTCATGCTTATATTAACCTACAAGTCAACTTTTTGAAATGCATTCACATGCCATATTTTCAAAATAAATAAAAAATTATTCAATTTTTATTTTTCAATATGAAATTTGTTGAATCAAATGATTATTCTCAAGACTTCAAAATAATATATTATTTAAAAAGATTCAATTTAGTTATCCATCATATTTTCGTTTTGTAAATTATTTAATATGAATGAATCTTTTCGTAAATAATTGATGGATATTTTGCGTCCGATCATAAATTGTTTCAGTTACATTTTGAATAATTCAGTACACATTCGACACAATATGTTTATAATGTGTACACTTCAATATTTTGGTTGTTTTTGCATATACAAGTAAATATTCAAAACCGTCAATATTCAATTCGATTTAAAAGATTTAGCTATTTGGGATGTATTATCATATTTTTATTGATTGCGGCGGGCTTGAATAAATATTTCAATTTTTGAATGACTCGAAATATATTGAGTTAAATCCTTTTTTATTAGACAATCGTCCAGTTCTTTTGATTCACATCGCTTAAAATGATTGAATTGAGTTTGTTTTTTGTATTTTTCATAGTTAACATCCGTATATAATCTTTTGTTTCTTGAACATTTGATTTTTGACTAAATAGGATGCAATTTTTTGAATCAACCTCAAATATAAAATTTGTTTTTGCGTTGATAGATATTATATTTTATCACAAAATTTTTAGAATCAACATAAACTAGAAAATTATTATATGCTCACGATCTTTAAAAAAAAGATAATCTTGCTTGTATGATCTCTTTTACCTTTATTTTATGTATTTTGTAACCTGTATCAAAAACCAGTATTTTAATTTTTTTATTTTGGAATGCGCAAATTTTTGACATTTCCACATTCACTATACTAGCGATTTGTATTTTTGCATAGATAAAATCTTGACATTTAAAGTTTATAACATTCTCGGAACCGAAATTATAACTCTTCGTAGTTAAAAGGTTAACAATTTTGCTAAAAATCATGGATATAGTATAATAAGTTATGGAGGTTAAATGATAGCTGTCTTTTACATATATGTGATCCTCCTTCATTTTCAATCCATCATTTATCCTAATACCATACATCCACGCTATTAAGTTTCAGGATCTGCCATCACTGAAGAATTGGCCAAAAATATAATTCAATTATCATATTCTGTTTCTTCAATTTTGACCTTTAACACATATATATAAGAGCTGATTCCTTTCACAAAATTTTCGTTAAAGAACATTTGATCTCAAAAACAACTTAAAATTGTTGTTAGAGTAATAAATGATAATTTTTTAACATCCGAAATTAACCAATTCGCTTCTACATGAGAATCAAATTTTTCCTGAAAATCATAAAAATATTTACCATCGTTTTTTCAGGTGTAATTCAGGTGTTTCTCAGTCAAAATGTCCGTTGTTAACAAATTAATGTTAAAATTAACAAAATATTTCCTTCTAATACTATAAAGATCCCATCACATTTATCCGCATCTAAAACATGTATAACTTGTTTACGAAATCAAGATTTAATCTGTTTCGATAGTCGACAATGGAGTGATTTTCATTGAAGNATTTGTGAACATTTCAAATGAATAAAAAATAGTACATAAGAAATTTTTTCTATCTTCTAGATTTAAATTTGTGTGTTTAACATTAATTTTTAGATATAAAATAAATGCATTAAATAAAATTATGGACATTTAAAATTCTCATTCAAAATAATGTTTTGAATATTTTGATTAAAAAATGGCAAATATTTAGTGCTATCCGGTTTTAAAATTTGTTTCAAAGATCATTGAGGGAATTAGACTTGAAATTTTAAGGAAGTAAATTATTTACATGTGGCAGGAGAATACACAATATGTATACTAATTAAGATTTAAACATTTGTAGAATTAATTAATTTGTAAAAATTTTCTGATATTTTAATGTATTTTTTAATTTTGGTAAATATTAAAGATTATATTTTTATTTAATATAGATTCTTGCAAGCGCATCTCTCCCCACGTCAACAGAAGAGGTGAAGGAAATGACAGAGAGTCTTGGTTCAGCAGGAGCTGGTATGTTATCGGAGCACCGGCCTTTGACGAGGGTACGTATTGCATTTCTGTATTTTATGCTTTTGATATATTTGAATTTAATATATCCTTGTAATATTTATAATTATAATTTTCCTATATTATAGACTATTGCAATCAAGGGTCCGAGCGAACAAACGGGACCATACGGGGAAACGACAGACCTTCCTGAATCGTCAGAATATGGTAAGCCATCGGGGCACCGACCTTTGGCAAGGGTACGTATTACGTTTCTTTATTTAATGCTTTTGATATATTGGATTTGAATCAATTATATCACATTCAATATTTGTGATTATAATTTTCCTATATTATAGACTATTGCAATCAAGGCTCCGAGCGAACAAACGGGACCATACGGGGAAACGACAGACCTTCCTGAATCGTCAGAATATGGTAAGCCATCGGGGCACCGACCTTTGGCAAGGGTACGTATTACGTTTCTTTATTTAATGCTTTTGATATATTGGATTTGAATCAATTATATCACATTCAATATTTGTGATTATAATTTTCCTATATTATAGACTATTGCAATCAAGGCTCCGAGCGAACAAACGGGACCATACGGGGAAACGACAGACCTTCCTGAATCGTCAGAATATGGTAAGCCATCGGGGCACCGACCTTTGGCAAGGGTACGTATTACGTTTCTTTATTTAATGCTTTTGATATATTGGATTTGAATCAATTATATCACATTCAATATTTGTGATTATAATTTTCCTATATTATAGACTATTGCAATCAAGGCTCCGAGCGAACAAACGGGACCATACGGGGAAACGACAGACCTTCCTGAATCGTCAGAATATGGTAAGCCATCGGGGCACCGACCTTTGGCAAGGGTATGTATTATGTTTCTTTATTTTATGCTTTTGATATATTTGACTTTAATATATCCTTGTAATATTTATGATTATAATTTTTCTACATTATAGACCTATCCAATCTACTCTGGGGCCTCACCATCCGAAACACAGGAAAGAATGACAATGACAGCAATGGGAGGATGAATGCCCAACCACAGCTGTCTGTGTTACAAACTGATTATTGAATGAACTGATAAGATAATCTACGATATTATTTGAAACATTTCTTCATTTTCTGACGTATAACTCAATATCTAATCAACTCAGACTTTTGTGTTTATTAGCCATCAATGAATGATATAATGACTTTTCGTAAAATGTAATATCCATGTCCTGTTGCAATACACTAACTTTGTTCAACAATCGTTTGAGAAATTGTTGGTAGATTGATTGCTCTCTTTTCAATGTACGATAAACTCTTTTATTTTTTTTAAGATGGTAGATGATGTACATTCATCCTAAAGTTACACTGTATTATCTATATTTAAGCATATGTTTACGATCTCCCATCCCTAAATTTATAATAATTCTTTTATATCTACTCACTCTCACTTTGCCCAGGTTGGTACATATCATTAATTTGAAATCATAGCAATTATCATTCTCATGTTCGGTCAGAGGAGCGATCCATATTCTCACTCTTTTTCCAAACATCGCAGTCACTGTGGAAGTTCATTTCGATAACATCCTAGGATTTATACAAATATTTCACCAAGTCAACTTGGAATTAGTTATCCCCTAATGAGTATTTGTACAGATCATTAGGCAGTACCATAACATCATAGTGTCGCAAATTTGAGTTATATAAAAACAGTTATTTGGACGAGCTTTGCTAGGGTGAGAAGGTTGCCGACGATCCATAAAAATATAAATTTGGTGAAATGAAATTCATGGAAAGAAAAAGTTCGTAGAATATGAAAATATTTTTACAATTACAGCTAGGGTCTAGGATTTCAAATTTTATTATAGTCAAACTTCTTCCCAATTCTTTGTTTCTTTGACAATAAAATTTTCTCTGTCTTTTTGAAATCAAATCTGTCAAAGTCTGGAATAGCTCATGTCATGTCTTGAGAATTTAGGTATTTCTGGTTATGGATTTTAGTAATCAACATATCGGAGCAGAGAACTCAAACTAACTAAGATAACTATCAGCAATATAATACTGAAAACAAGTCGAAAGGGATAGGCCTGTAAAATACCTGGCACTCTAAACACAAAATTAAAATACTGAATGCTTCAATTCCAAGCCAGTGCTCTGTATCAAAAATCCATATTTTATAGTGATCATTCATTGAAGTAATTTAGCAGCTTTTTTATAAATAAGGCAATTAATATCCACTAATATAGCTAAAGCCCATCAGTACTCAAAATAGAATAATTTTTTACTTCTCTTGCTTTTGTGTTAAAATTTTTGTTAATGCCGAAGATTTATTTGATCGGAATTTTAAACAGTGGAACATCATTTGAGAGGCCCACTGGATGCTAAAATGATGACTGTAAATACTCAAAAAAATAATAACAGACTAAATTTCAATATGCGTTGTTTCTATCAAATTACGTCACCGAAATGAAATTTTTAATTTTTAATGTTTGGATATAAGAAGAAATTGTATCAGCCAAATTTCGAGCGCTTGATTTATGGATTTACTCATTATGTTCAAAAACAAACCATAACCTCTTTTTTAATAATCTAAATGTATGTATCGATTAATGTCTCTAAGCCTTATTGCCATATGGTAAGTTACAGACAATCCGCACTGATAAAAATAGCAGACATCATATTATCAAGGATTGGAAATAAAATGTATAAGGCAGAAAAAAATGTATCAAACATTTTTGGATCTATTCATGTCAACAAAAATGTCTGAAACGAACCAGGCAAGATTTTATTGTTAATTGACAAATCAAGCCAACGAAAACTTCTTGGGGCAAACTATATTGTTCGCTGTACAGGATGTGTATAAAACCGTTGTCCGTTATATGGTACTATCAGATATCTTTATTAATTCTCTGATAAATAATTAATGCCAAATATTAATAAAATTGAGAATGACGATGATTTTTCACCATTAAAAATTCGTCAATTCAACCTGATGAATCAACTCTCATGAATAAATAATTAAAGCTTGTGACGTATTCTCAACTCATTAAAGATGATGAAAGCACCGCTATTCAGTATATTGCCTTAAGATTCCTATTTTCCCAAAATTTATTTCGAATGATGGCCAAAACGAAATTTTGTTTTAAATTCCTAAATTATTTTTTTGAATAAACGAAGATGAATCTCGAAATGTAAAATAGAACTTAAATCTATTCGGTAATGCATTCTCCTTTAATACACATTCAAATGTAGCATCCATGTGATTGAAACAGTTAACGTAATGGTGCAATTTAATCCATTTTTTCTTAGCTCTAATTGACGGCAACAGTTCTGTTTTATTTTCTTGGCTAGACGATCTAATTTGGCTGTCCTTAAAGCTGGTAAAGAGGATGAAAAATGGATTTGTCACACCAAAAAATACATTCGATCATCATCTCTCCTATTCAATCCCATTTAAAAATGTGTTCAATAAATGGAAATACAAAGTTAAGTCCTATCTCGAAAAAAATATCAGACACTAGAGTAGTCAATCCGCATCATAATGGAATTGATTTTATCAACCCATTGCGTAAACCTCTTCAATCAAATTGAAAACTACATTTCAAGGAGTATAACGGAAGAACGAACCACAGAGAAATTTTTATTATTTGAATTGCCTGTTGTTTTTTCTAAATTTAATTCAAATATAGAAAAAATACAGTGTTTTTACCGAAATTCGAATTCGTGCAAGCGCACCTGTTTATTATGATAAAAATATGCAAACATTAATTTGAATTCCTTAAACCAGGGTTGTCAAAAATACGGTCCGAGACCAAGTAAATAAAAAATGATGAACGCAGATGCGAACGGGTAGTAAATGACGTATTTCGTGCGAAATACATACAAACAACTTCTTGCAGAATCGCTGTGCCAAGCGATTATTTGAATGTAGTACAATGCAACATAATACATTTAGTCAGTTTAGTCTTAAATTTAATTATTTAAAAATCGCTTATATTTATTAGCTTTGCTCAAATAAAGTTAATTCAAGCCGTTCCAGTCTAGGTGTCGTGTGCATCTTTTGTTTTCATCTTCAAAGTAAATTTACACCGTTTTGGATTTATTTATACACTATGCCGGCAAAAAGAAAAAAATAGATATCGAACCGTGCGTTATTCAGAAAAAAAAGTAAATGCAATTTTTTTACAATTCATCTCAATGATTAACCAACGGGTTTTATCTAATGACAGCTAATCGATGTTGCGAAAGAGTATTACGTCCGAAGATATTACGAATGTAATGATATTGGATTTGAAAAATACTCAGGAAAGCTACGAGAAGATAAAGACGACGACTTAAAAAAGCATATTAATAAAAAAAGGCATTCTATAAAAACGTCCATCGTATTGATGATGCTACTTTAAAAGCCAGCTATTCCATATCTCATCGGATAGCTTTGACATCAAAACCGTTTTCGGATGGAGAAATCATAAAGAAATGAATGTTTTTGACGGAAGAGCTGGTTTGTCATGATGCGCGAAAAACATTTTATACTATAAGCCAGACCACAAACATCATTTCAGAGAGAATTGTCGATGTTAGGGGTGATCTTCGTATTCCGCTTTCTAAAATTAAAGGGTCTTGTGCAGTTTTTTCAAATGCAATTCATTATGTTACAGATATAGCCGACATTGCTCTACTTGCTGTTTTCATTCTCTGAGTTGATAAAGATATCAACATAACCGAAGTATTTGCTGAATTGATTCCTATTAAAGATACAACAACTGCCGACTAGGTATATCAATGTTTAGGAGAAAGCCTTGATCCACTTTGAGTATATTGGAAGATACCTATGAATCTGGTGACTGAGAGAGCATCTCAAATAATAGCAGAAAAGTTTTGGTCGCAACGAAGTAGAAAGACAAGCTATAAAAACTGAATTTGAAGTCAGATATCTGCAATAATAACCTCATTTTACATCACGAATCGTTGTGCATCCTAATCATGAATGTGGGAAAAATTTCGAATGTCGTGGTAATGACGATAAGCTTCATCAGAGTGAATGTTCTTAACCGATGATAATTAAATAGCCTATTGAAGGGAGTTACATGTTCTTATATTCAGCCATTTAAAAAGGAAGTTCGATAGCTTTGTCAGGGTTTTATTCTACGGCGGTTTGTTAAATTGAATTCGGCGATGAATATATTTATGTCGATGAAATGTTTCCCAGTATCAGAGTTAAGTGACAATACATGGCTTACATATTTAGATTTTTTCGTTGATATTACTTGGAAAATTAATGAAATTACCAGAAAAACTAAACGTGGTAATAATCTGGTAACCAATCTATATGAACGCATTTTTGCTTTTGAGTTTAAGCTAGAGTTATAGGAAAAGGAGTTGATTGAAAATAGTTTTATTCATTTTCCATCACTGAAATCTTTTCTAACCGATACTGGATTTTTATTGAGTTTGACACCCAGAATTACAGTTACAATAGTCAGCGCTGAACAACGAAATTTTCGCGAATATCTTATGATTTTAAACTCATGAAAAATAGATTTGGATTGTCCAACACTGTTCTGCATAAATGATCAAACAGCGCCATGAATCAAATTTAATTAATATTCCATGTGATTATGTTTTTAATGTAAAATTCGGCTCTGTTGACACTCGAACACTTTTCATATTGACAGGACAAAAATGTTCCACGAGGACTGACGTTTCTTCAAAAATATAATCAGCGATGAGAAAAAATTATGTTTTCAAGCTGTTATTTCTGCTATGGATTTAATTATGTCAAAATATATCTCAAAACTGATAAACACTCATTTGAAGGCGGCTCTTTAACTTTATACAACTTAGACGCTCACATCAGACTCTGGTTGATTTGTCAGTGTTAAGCGCTGTCAGACATATAAAACAACCAATTATTAAATTGATTAGCAGATTTATATACTGTGGAACATTTTATCTTTCGCTCATAGAATTTTTATTGTTCTCAAAATTTACATGTTCGAATAAATTCTTTCACTATCAGTAACATTATGTTACAATGTACCATGTAACCACTCATACATAAAATTTTTGTTATTCAAATGTAAAAAGCATAAAATCAGAGTGTATTATCTGTTTTCCTTGATGGATTATTAAAATGTACTAAACTAGCCCGCAGAGCACATTTAGATTTCTATCCTGCCCGTCACGTGAAATGAGTTTGACACCTCTGGTATAGCCTGTATTAAAACGCACTGAGTTTTGCAGTTGGAGGCATTAGATTATGTTGTATTCATAACAGGATCATTTCTCGCACAAGAATTAAAAAATGTCTGTTATACTATGAATCATAATGGCTAAACTGACACGAACAGGAAAAGGCAAGGAAACAAAATCGATGATTGTATTGGCACTAAATGTTGTCTATATTGTACGAAATACACCGTATACCCTCACTGTAAATTGTCCCGATCTCGAAACAAGTCGTTTTTATGTTTTAACCCATAATATATTGCAACAAAGACACATTATCAAAAGCGATGTTTCATTTTATTAATGTTTCATATCCTATATCAACCACAATAAATATAATAAGCGTTGACCGTGATATTCATGGATATTTTTTAACGATATTTTATTTTATCTTGGGAATTAAATCACCGTTTATTTCATGGAAAGAATGGAACAAAACTTCCCTGATATTAAATCAAAAAACGAAGGAACTACAATTGAATAATTAGCCAAATCTCAAATAATAACTATGAACGTTTGAATGTTCGAAAATATCGTCATGATGGTAGATTATTAATGGAAAATCGGGTACATGGTACATTATATCACATATTCACATAACCAACATCTAAAAAATATACCCACAGAAATCATTTTTTTGACACAAATGATAGAGTTTTTAGTACGTTATAGAGAGTAAGACTTTTGTGTATATGTTATTGTGTATGCCTCCAGATTTTAACATAAGGTCCGTGTCTACTTTCTCATTGATTACTCTTGATTAAGGCACAGTTTAGCATTATATAGGCTAAAAAGACACAAAACAATCAAGGGTAATCAAAATCTAATTATTTAATAATAAGAATTAACACCCTATATTAATATTGACCATACCCAAACTTACGTCATATACATAATCTGTATTTAAGGATATATAATCTTTAAATATCTTTTCATCATATGGGTGTTTCAAAAATATTACGTATTAATGAACTACTATATCGTCGATAATATTCGTGTTACGCCTTAAAGTAACCATGTATCCAACATAATTTAATACAAAATAACCTGCAGTTTGGCTCGTGTGATTACTTCAGTGCGGTTTCTCTTAACCTGGCTCGGGATATTTCAAGATAAAAATACATGTTTTTAAAGGTACACGGATGATGAAAACTATGGATGACGAACCCAATAATTTCGTGAAATTCGTTGACTCTAGAAAAATATGATATAATTTAAGCGCTGTGTCAGGTCCAAACCCGATTTTTCAGTAAACAAAACTATCATAACTTTTAAAAGTAATCAATTCATGGACACGGAAATAAAGATATTTACCGTTCTGCCAATATACCAAGCATACGGTTCACTCTAATTGATGGTTATCCTTATGAAAGTACCTCGTAGGTCTTTGCTAATGATTTTTGCATTTTTGAACGGTTTTCACAGCTTGCTTGGATGTGATTTATACCATAAAAACCTTGTAACATTTGAATTAATGTTCATGATTACAAATTGAATTCGAGTGTTGTGTCAAATCCTGTTGTTCTCTCACTCGGTATCCGAATGTATCTAAATGAACTTAAGCATGAAATAATGGGTTGATAAAAAATGGGGAACAAAGTAATATGCCTCATTCCTTTTTTTTAATTTATCATCATAGACAACCTGTTTCCCTGATTAGACCCAGCCAATTGCTCTCTTCTCAAACGATCATTACAGAATAAAGCCTTTTAAGCTCAGACCCACGGAGATAATAGCCACTTGTAATGAGACCATAAGGTAGGTTACATTTATAGAGTGGCAGCAGATATTTTTGTATTATATCAATTCGTGATTACACATTTGTGTTGAGTTACTATTTAAAATAGGTTTAGACTTGCGAGAGGAGATGTAAAAATCATTTTTGGCATTAAGTCCCCTCCGTAAATGTGTGTTCCAACGACGCTGATAGCCAGTCATCCAAGAATAGATTCCGAGAGCACGAGAAATGTTATTTGTCTGACTAAATATCCTCCTTCTTCAAAGGTATTGAATGTGTGAACTGTCAGTCTCAAAAATTAATTTTCGTTTCTATTTCTATCCTTAATGAAGAGTAATTCAATGGACACAGACATTGCACTTAACCAAACACTCGACATTTCCCAGACCTGGTTAGCTGGCTATTAAATAGAGAAACTTAACGTTATGTGAGAGTCTAGAGCGAGACTACTACTCCAGTCTACTCCACAGACTAGCAGTCAGGAGACAGCAGTGATTTCAGAGTTGGTTATCGTGGCCTCACTCGTAAAAGCGTACGCAGTGAAAACCAAAAGCCATTTTCCACATTCAGTCGGCTCCATAGATCGAAAGAGGAACAGAAAACACCTTCAAAAGATCCTAAGGAGTCTTAATGCTCGCAAGAATACCCATCGATTAAGAGACGCAGAGATGTTGCAAGCTAATGTGTAAAAAATATCGCACTCTAGAGGATTTCGAATACTATCGGAATCCTCTGGTCAGGATACAAATTCATATTGAAAATCTTCTGAAAGCATTTCCTTAACTTCTCACTATAAATGGCCTCGCCTTCTATGCAATGAAGACTCATGTTGGCTTCATTTCTATTTAAGATTTTAATAGCTTAAAAATTTGGGTTTTACCATCACAGAGTCCTTGTTCAGTTACGAATCTTGAATAGTGACGAAACAATGAAAAAAGAAGATCAAATCAACCAATTAAACAGTTGTTTATTGATTTATTTTTTGGATTAACAGTTTGTGGTGTAATAAAACAACCGGTTAGTTTCGTAACTCTGTAAGATTATAACGTCTGCTTATGATTGATCATCGAATATAAGAATTAATCCATTAACTGCCAATTAGGATTAATGAGGATCTATAAAAACCGCAATCGTCATCACTAGTTACACCTCACTCCCATGGTTTTAAAAGTGTACTTCGTCGGCTTTTTTCTCTGTCTAAAGGTATTTACAGCGTCTTTTTTCACGATAAACCATCATATTTCATTCATATATTTTATTTATGAGTAATCTAAGCAATAACTATGTTTTTTCACACAGCATGAAACTCTTGGTTTTCTAAGTGAATGTTTATTCCGCTCATTCCCATCTAGATGCCCTAGGGCAGCTTTCTCACGTTTACTCATCACAGTTCATCATTTTTTCATTCCAGATTTTTAACAGAAACCATGCATAAAAAACCATTATCACGGATATTCAAGCACTTTGAGAACCTCCCTAATACTTTAAAAAGATTCGAGACTTTTCATCCAAAATAAATCGTTCCAAGAGATAGGTTATTAGTTTTTCCATATGTCGAAATACGCGTAGTACATTTTCGTGAGCCAGATTCCACCTTATGATTTGCTTTCCGTCAACAAATGTACGGGAAGGCGGCTCACCTCTTAAAAAATGCTGCGAGCGGTTATCACTTGTTTAGTGAACGTCTCTATAAAACATAACTTCTGGCACAATCGGAATTATTCGGAATTCCAATAAAACATTAGCTTATTAAAATAAAACTATTCAATAGTTACCGCTGGGCATCATATTGATAAAGTATCGTCACTAAATGAGAGTTTCATTTACTCAGAGGTGGTCGCTTTCTTGAATATCCTGTCTCCTTTTACTTCTCTTGCGCCGCAGAGGCGTTTTTGCTCCACTGTGTTTTGGGTGTTCGTATTTGAGCTTTTACGTTCTAAGTCTGAGTTTTATTATATAGCATTAATGCATCTCCTTTGACAATCCTCGACTCGATGGGATGATATATTAGCTAGCGTAAGGATATATAAATACTATATCCTTACTACAGTAAAAGCGCTGAGTGGTCCATTAAGGCAACCACGAGGTGAGCATCGATGCAGGGTGGTTTGATGACGTCCGGACTCACCTTTTATGTTACAGCGAGTTCGGCTCTTAAAGCCTTAATTCAGAAAGGATCGTTCACACACACACCTAATTCACACGCACTACACATAGCAGAATAAGTACTCGTAATTTACGTGAGCCTCATCTGCTGACTCTTTTATTTTATATCAGATGAATGCTGATGATGCGTTGATGTACAGAGCTTGATGCGAAATTTTTTAGGCGTAATTACCCAATTGTCATGATCCGTCGCGTTTTCTAGATAATCAGTGTTCGCTAGTAAATCGGTTCGTTTCGATATGGTATTTTGTGAAATGGCGACTCGAGAAAATATTCCAATTTATGTTTAGCCGATGGAGGGCATTAGTCAATCGGCAACCTATTTTTTATCAATTAACTGGGTGATGTCCTGTTGCAAAAGTATAAAAAATTCTTCTCCCTCACAAAATAAATAGCCTAAATTGGGTTTTTACACAAAATTCTTGCTAAAGCGAGTGATCATCGTGGTTAAGCACACGTCAAATCTTCAGGCGTTTTTTAGGAATTCTTTGGGTGATTCGAGATTGATTTCTGTCAAATCAGCCTTAAGCTTCAAAAGAAGGCTACCCATATATGGCGTTACTGATACTACTTTGATAGGTATCACTGTTCTCCCGACGAACAATGAGACCTATTTCTCACCTCTGTGACTCTTGAACTTCGAGGTTTGTTCTTTAGATTCCTTCTTCACGTAATATTTTGTATTCGTTTTTCTAGTGAATACTCCTGTCTACAACCAAATTTGGAATAAATAGTAACTCTACATATACAGACAAACGGGCTAGAAATTGAGTTTATATAATACTATTCAAAGTTAAGTATCATAAATATGTATTTTTGACTTAACACTCCTATGGTCTACAATTACCGTTATGATACTTTTAAAAACTGACAAAAAAGCATCGATATAAATGTTGACTTTTTTGATAAAATATTGATTCTTAAAGCCTTTTCGTGTGATGAACATGTACAATTACCCGCCACATTTCAAACAGTTAAATTCCAATATATTATATTGTGTATTGGAGAAGGTATAAAGGAGCAATCAGATATACATTCATTAATACAATTAGCTTTACTAACAGTTGATTAAATTCCGTACATTTTAAATATTTTACTAAATATGTAATTGAATCACTGGGATGCTAATCACGGAAATTACCTATGATTATGATCCCTAAAATATATTCGAATTCCAATCGATATTTTTATAAGTAATTCACACTTGCTATGTATTGAATTGATGGCATATCTGTTGTAAATTTTCAGTCTCACTAGAAAAAAAGCTTTTCAAATATTTTTGTTCGTATCTAATAGCTTCTCGAAGATAAATTTTGTTAATACCCTTAAAAAGACCGAACACATCCAAAACCTTGATTCTTCAGTCATGATTTTTTTGTTTCAAGCAAGTTGAATAAGAATAAATGCTTTTCGAGCTATGATTTATATAGCAAAATTAAAGAAATAGTAACTTAATAACAAAAAAGTATTCATGAAAGAGTTTTAACGTTTGAATCCGATCTAATTGAAAATTGTCGGACATTATATCAGGGTTTTTACAGATTATGAGTTGAAAATTATATTTTATTTTTTTTCCTGATTAAATCTTTCATCAATTCAAACTATTTTCACTAACCCTAATAATATCACGAATTTATGGAATACTTGTGATGGCATTCAATCAATAGTTTGTTTTCAAAATTTATTAAAAAGAAATATTGCATCGTTTATTTTTGATTATTATCATTCTACCATTGAAATATAAAACTTTACTCATCTTTAGTTTCATAATGTGCTTCTAAATGACCCACCACCTCTGCCACCAAGAGCAAACCGTCCTCGGCCATATACTGAAGCTGCAGGTAAATAATTGATATAATTCCAATTTTTTAATTTTTTTTATCTTCAGGAAGTCTATCGCCTCTATCCGGAGAACGTGGAGCAATGTCTGACTGGCCGATCGTGGAAGGCGTAAGTAAAATCTTCCAACTAATCAATATGAAAAATATTCAAACAAATTAAACTTATTTTTATAAATCAGTTCATTTTTAAAAATATAACGACTAAATTGATCATACAGCCAAATATTGACCTATTCGTCATCCATATTTTCATTAATAAATTAAAAAGGATTCAATATTGCTTTTCTAATGTGTTATGAGTTATTTCAAATGACATTTTTCAACAATATTGTCGTTTCAAAAACAATTATCATTTACAAAACCAGCAGTTATTTTTATATTTTAGAGATATTTGTTGAGAGTGACTAATGATTCTGATATATATTGGCTTCTTCATATATTTTAAGAGTTACTTCTCGACAAATGGTTTACCAAAAGTTGCGCAAGTCGATTTACATGCTTTCTCTATTGATATTTAGCTGAATGTATGTCTTTTTTTGTTTTTATACGAATCAGACATCTATTTTATTAAAACCATTTTAAAAATCTTCAACATCGATGAGGTTTTATAGTTTTTGATCGTTTTTGAATATACAGCTATTGCCTGATGTCTAGGTAAATAGATTATTCAATATCTTAAGATTACAAATACATTGATTACGAGCCTAAATAATTGAAAATTTTCAAGTTTTACTTTGATTCAATTAATTTTGTTTATTATCGAATGCATATCTAACTTCCTTATTTCATCTGAGAGACTTCAATCTATTTGATTTCGGGATTAGCTTGCTGCAATTATTTGAGTTTGAAATAAATAGAGAGTTGTAGTGTTGACAAATATTACAAGTTTGAGCGCTGCAAATATTCAGATGTCAGCGACAGTGCAATAATTCATAGTTCATGTTCTGATTCCCTTTTGTAAATACCTTTCAATCAACTTTTTCCATGTTTTCGGTCTATTTTATCAATAGTCGAATTTTTAATCTTATATATACCATTTGTCAATTTAAGCATTCAAAGTCGAAAAAATCGACATTCAAATGTAATTTTTTTATTTTATAATACACAAAATACGAGCACAAAAATAGAAAACAAGCGTAGGACCATGATAATAACTTTGAGGGATTTGATGTTCAAACATTTGTTATATATCAATATGATACGCTAATAGACAGAATTTCAATCCCATCACCCTCAATAGGTTTCGAATCCTTGTTTATTTTCAAGCTATGATATAGTTGTCAAACACATACATACACGTCAAAAGGCCTTCTCAACTGGCATCTCTCTAGTCAAACTACAAAAGTAAATTTTTGATACCAATCGTATCATTCATGGCATTTCATCATTCCAGAACTGTTTCGAGAGGATGCCAATTCAAACATTTTATATAGCTATTGAGCTCTATTATTATTTTGAAAGTTAAAAACATATTCGGATTTCTTAGTATTTACAATCAAAATCTTATTTCATTCGACTAAATTCCAACAAATTATTGGGAAAATATTATACTCACAGTCATGATTTCGAAAATGTCAAAGTATATTAAAAAAAATAAGTTACAATTTTGTATATAGATATATCGTGCGAAGTATTCATCAAATGATTATTCATGGTCACATGTTAAATAAAATTTCCTTTTCAACGAATTCGTATATTTTCAAGACAAAATGGATTTTTACACTTTTTCCATACACTTGAACAGTTACTTACTTTTAAGGCACATTAATAGAATATGCATGCAAAGTTAAAAACGATGTGTTTGTTCAATTCTANTTTACAGAATTATTTTTTAAATCACTTGATTTTGGTTATCTTTTTCTGTTCATAAATGTGTATTAGTTTATTAATTACTTAAATTGAGGATGATGTATTTTATTAAAGTTTAATTTTATTTATTGTCTATGTATTGTGATCCAAATCATGCTTTTTCATTTTTAAGATTATATTTTAGATTTTTTTCAATTTTAAAAGAGTTTTATGTAAAAATTATATTTGTCTAAATGATAGTATTATGAAAACATCCCTTCGCTCACATCAACCAGGACTGTCGAAGAAGGTTTACATCCGACGCCATCGTCGAGAGGACAATTTTCGCATGTATGTAAAAATTATTTTATATATTTGATAATTTGAGTTCTATATTAATGATATATGATGTCTTGATCAAGAATTGAGATCTCAGAAAATTAAAAAATTTCTTATCCTCAAATACTTGAAAATTTAGCACAATATATCACTGCGCATTTACATCTATTTTTAAGAATTTTACAATCTAGCCATCGAAAATTATGATATTTAATAATTTTTTATCAATCAGATTTAGATTTTATTAGGAAGTATAGACGATAATAATATTAGACAATAATCATCTAAGACGAACTCGTTTTTTTTGACTTTGATCATCATGAAGCGTTCTTGAGTGTTGATTAACTCGATTAACGAAGCACAATATGATGAATATCCTAAAGTATAAATCGTGAAATGAATTAAATGTTGAACAAATCTATAGGTATAGTTCGATTTAGAAATATTACAAATGATTCATATTTTGGCTTAAGAACTTGTCTTTTTATTAGTAAAATATTTGAGAATATTTTATTTGACAAATTTTCATGCTGTTTATCGATCTTCGAAACAGATTAGATATATAGAATAGGGTAGATACAAATTTCAGCTTATATTATTAGTCAATTTCATTTCCTGAGTTTCTAATTTAAATGTAGAATTATCAAGATATCTATCTGCCTAGAAGAGATTATAATATTGCCTTTTTCAGAAAATATTAGCGATTGACCATGAAGATTTTTTGTTTTTTATGTAACGATTCAGACAGAACGCTATACTAAGTGGTAATTCTAGAAGTGCGCAGGATTAAAGATTAAATGGTCAAAGACAAAATTCGCATACTTGAAATAAATGTGAAACAAAAACAACCCTACAACATCACCGATTTTTCACGAATTCATGCGAAAACAATTTAACTTTATCACGCTTTTTCAAATTCATGTTCATCATATTGTTAATTAATATCCAATTGAGCGCATAAAATGCAATTCAGCCATACTTTCACGAATGAATGTTATTGTAGTATTCTGCTCTTCTTTAAACAAACACAATATTTTTTGATATTTGTTTAAATTATTATTCATATGTATCAATCGTAACTTTTTAGTCGATATTCGAAAATATATTTATCATAAAATCTCATTTCATTTTTTTTAAAAACAGATTTATAGCGAAATACTGGATGTACCAGAAGCAACACAACCTGCAGGTCGTTCTTTGCAGCCAAGTCCAACAGTTCAAGCAGAGGAGGGAGAAAACGTATGTATAAATCCATCATTTTTTTGAATTGTGTATATATTCAAGAAAGTTCATCGAAAAATTAATATAAAATTCACTACATGTTCATAATTACACTTAAAATAGTTTTGCTTTAATTTATGTTTCAGCTATTTTTGTTAAAGTGTGATTTTGTGCCCTAATTTCGATACTTATTCAATGTTAAAGTCAAGAAATGTAACTAGTCGTGGCCCTCTCAATCGGGTGCAATGAATCTTTGAATATACTAATTGTCACTTAGCTAATTCAAAAACATTTCATGAGATTCGTAACCCATTCAAAATATTATCCTGGAAATAATTTTTCGTAATCTTAAACCACTTTTCGCCTAAATTCTGACCATTTTAAAGTTGTAAGTGTTTTGAACATTATTTTCATTAAAAGGATATACAAGGGAATCGCGTTAATTGATTGGTTTTGACTATTTGGTCTGTATTCCATGCTCATTATCGTAAATATATAGGTAACTTGAGCAGGAATGTATTTTTAAATGTATTTAATGATTCATATGGAACAAAAATGATTCGTCTTATCTCTTGATATATAAAAGAACGCCTTGGCGATGGGAAAATAATTTTCGAGTATAAAATGATATGAAATTGAGAAAACTTATGATAACAAAGTTATGTTAATTTTACGAAGAAATGCTTTATTTCAGAGAACAAATAGGTTTTTTCCTGACCCATTTTTTACCAAATATGTATAAAATTGGTGATTCCAAGAACATTTTTAATTAAAACTCCTTAATCATTCAGAATACGATTTAACGAATTTCCAGTCACACCATTTTTATGTATTATTGATTTTTTTTAAAATGTGTTATTGATATCGTAAGATATTTTTAATATTTACCAAAATAATACAATACACTTTCGATGAATTATATTGATTCGATTTTTCTTCATTATATTAATCAAATAGCCTTATGTAATCGATCCTACCGCAAAAATAGAGTCTCATGTGGTGTTGTTCCCGTTTAATCAAGAGCCAGACTCCCCTTTCTTTCATGTATGTTTCCTAAAATTATTATTTTTCTATATTTTTTGATTTATTACTATTTTATTTATGACATACATATATTTAGACATTTTCAAAAGCGTTTAGTATCCATTCGGATCATCACTAAGTTTGATTTTCGATTCCTTTTGTCATTAAATCTACTATTCTTAATTTAAACTCGCTGCAATCGAGCAATATCGAGTAAATGTTTTGATACCAAGAGACGTGCGTCTTTTGATCTGTTGAAATGGATCGATAAATTTGTATGTGAAAAATACCTATCATTTTCTGTTAACTTTTGAAGTTAAAAATTGTCACAGTAAAATATTTATAGCAAATTATGATACGAATACGATACCAACATATTTAATTTTATATGAATTATCTCCAAATGCTCAAAATTTGTCATTACAATAATGTCAAAATCCGAATGAGTTCGAATATTTGTAGATCTTGTTTTAGACTTGCGCAGGATTGATTATCATATTTTTCAATATTGTCTCACTATCTATTGTATTGGAGATATTAGGGACATTTTTGAATCCATGTATATTTCGAAGGATCCGGGATTAGTGTCTGAGTTGATATTTGTTTTATCAGGATATTTTTTTTGTATATTGATATAATTGTCATTATCCATTGAGTTGATATACCGTCATATTAAACCGACTAAAAAATGTGTGTCATAATGTTTTGATGCGTTCCCATAAATACAAAAAATAAATTATCGATGAAAAAACTTACCTTTCCTGGCTTCAATAAAATAATTGAATGCACAGTAATAACATATACATCTAATGATTAATTTTTCGTGTAAATACGTGTTTATAACCGTCACTAGATTCCTTGATAAACCATATAATTTATGATATCAGATAAGAAAGTTCTCTATTTTCACATGTTTATTCATTTAAATCGAATATTTTTGATTTTTTAAAAGATTATTAACATTTTATGATGAAAACAATAATTTAGATTTATGAAGAGCTTCAAGAACCATCCGATATTGAGGGAACAGAAGTCAGTGCTCAACCACAACAAGTACGTATAAATATACAATTAATGTGTTATCTTTGCCACAAAATATGAAGCCATCTACAGCATTTAAATGGAGATAATATTTGAATATATTGACAAAATAATGACGAATAATTATCATTTATTTGCAAAAAAATACACTTATTTTTAATTCAGAATTTTTCATAATTAAGATTTGTTTTAATGCTCAAACTCATCCTAGATCAATCAGGATCCTTTTTATAATTTTTCAGTTATTTTGATGAACCGTTTCATTCCTTGATTTCATTTAACATTTGAAGACTTGAAAATTTTGTCATTTTTTTTTAAATGAAGGAAATAAACAGTTTTTTAATTAAAGTTCGGTTTTATAAAATTCGAATAATTAATCGATTTATACCGATGAGGCTTATACTCATATTTCTTGAATGAGGTGTTTAACCATCTGAATTTCATTAATTAATATCAATAGATCAACAAAAACACGTAGGTATATGCCACCATATCAAATTATTTCAATATATCCATGTATTTTATTTCGTTTTTGTTGTTGATAAATCCAAAAAAATATATAAGGAAGTTTTATTTTCATGAATATGTTTATGATAATGATTATCGTTCGTAATTCATAGGCACTGAAACCTGCAACAAAAGAAGTGATCGATCGAGAACAAAGTTACCGTCCAGAACCTCCACCTAAGCGACCTGTATATATATCAAAATTTATTTCATTAAATTTTTTGATTTCTCACATGTAAACATACCGTACTTTCCGGTTTATAAGTCGCAGTCTTTTCCCAAATTTTTAACCCTACAGTTTATGCAACGATACGGCTAATAAATGAATATTTACCGTTGAAGGTGCTTTCTTGACTATAATCCATGGGTTTGTTCCAAAGAGCTTAGCTTTGCGGCTTATACACTGATGCGACTTATATATGCACAAAATACAATTTTCTTGAAAATTGATAGGGTGCTGACGTTAATATAAAGGTCTCCTCTTTACACCGGAAAATACGGTATCTATTTTATCCTCACTCGCTATTTTTATGTCTTTTTTTTTGATAAATACAAATTAATTAAATATGACTGATTTTTTGAATGTTAAATTAATGTATATTATTCTATACTCTTAGGAATTGAAACCTGCAATAAAGGAATTGCTATACCAAAGGGGCAATTTCTTTCCGCGACCACCTATACAACCTGTAAGTGTAAAAAGATTTTTTTTTATAAATTAATTGATTTGTCAAAGATATGACGATTTAAAACTCAATGTCATTTTTATTTAAGATTTTTGAAGAACAAAAGTAATTCATTTGATCTCAAGATTCGATTTTAATCACCTTAGAATGTGCGAACATTTGTATTCAAGTTAACGCAGCAATTATTAAATATGAATTGAATCATAAACAAACATATGGGTGGACTCGATCTTTGGGTTCGATTTTTATAAGTTTTATATCATTAGACATTCCCTGATTCCAATATATTAATCTGAACAATTCTGTCTAAATGAATGATGTTAGTTATAGCAAATAAAATGTCATATAAAATCATATTCGGTTTGTGATATTAACATTTAATTTTTCTCTTAATATGTGAAAAAATCTGACTTTTTTGACAGTTCTATTTAAAGATTGATATTTAACTTATTTTTCATCGTGCCAGATAATTTTTTTTATGACATTACTAAAGTACAAATTATCTCACTTTATCAACGAATGGGGTATATTAGATCTTTAACTAACTCGCGTATTTGTACTGGCTCATGATGATGTGATTTTTGGATTCAATCTATTTTGTTGGAGTTAGTTTCTGTCTTTATTTATTGAATAGAACGAAGGCGGAAGTATTAAGTCGAGTATTGAATGAGTCAAGGCGAACATTAGGGCGTTATTCATGAGCCCATATTGATCAGTTGAAGTTTTAAAGTAGACATCGTTTTTGAATCAAATAATATTGTATTTTACAAATAAAAACATCAACCAAATATATATAATTTTTTTCGATTACGTTTTTGAATCTCACATTTGTCTGTACATGACAAAATCTTATCATTAAATTTGTCCCAATTATTTTGCGATTTTTTTATTTTGAAGCAAATCCACGAGTGTCTAGATATTCAAATTACATACTTCGAAAAGTAATAAGTATGTAACTATCATAGTTATACAGATTTATGAAATAATAATATCAATCACACCAGTAAACGATCAGATATTTATCGCAAAATAAATTAAATACTAGCAGTTAAAAATTGTCACACTATTAACATTTTATGATTCATACTTAATGTGCTATATATATAAAAGGTACTGGCTGAATAGTGAATAGGATTATCCCAGATTAGTATTGGCGCATAGAATTAGTTTTCTATTGACCTCGTTGGTTCTTTTAGGGCATATCTTTGGATATATATTTATTGGATTATTTACCAGACTCGCTGAATGATCAAACTTAATATTAGTTAAGATTTTGGATAAAATTTCTTTATTTCAAATAATTTTAACACTATCTTGCTAACTTGAAACAATCAAAATAATTCAAGTGCGAATATAATCTCTTTTGAATAAAAATGGTTGATTATTTTTGATCCATATCGTTAATGTATATAGTAATTTGACCAACTTCATCATGAAATATAATTGCCGAATAAATATTTTCGATTCATTTAATATTATTAAAACAACATATAACTTTACTGGCTCCATTATTTTTATTGTATTGGAATATTTGTGATTACATTCACAAAAATGACGAAATTGTGCTAAATTTAACAATATGTAGTGCAAAATGTCAATTTATTTTTTGAATATTTTACGAAACAACTTTTAAGGATCCATTCGAAACAGAAAGTGTATCTGAGATGCAATCGGAGCCGTCAGAACCAGTGGAGATGGAGTCCGAAACAACAGAATTATTTCCAGAAACAAGCGAGGTACGTTATATTTGGATTTTCTAAATATTCGAATTAAAGCTAATTTGAATAACTTTGCATCCGCACATACATAAACATCTACCATTATAATATTGATCATTGGTAGTCGATTTTCTTCACTTGATCGCGAATTTTTTTACTTTTAGTTCCTCAAAATAAATTCCATATACTCTTGAACAGAATTCTAATATTTGCATAAATTTGAACGCTTTTCTGATTAAAATATTAATTAAACTTTTACAGTTACATTTAATAATTTACTGTTTAAAATATAATTTATCGATAAAACCTGATGATAAAGAATGTTAGGAAAATTACCCGAATTTACTTACTCGTTGTGCTAAGTTTTTTTCGTCGTATATTTATCGTTAAAAATCGTTACAGTTGAAATTTAAGTTTTCTGAGTTGAATAGTATGATTGGAAATATTTAAAATGATATCATTAGATAATCACACAAAACCCGCCATGGATATATTGATAAATGATCTCATTTTATCCAGAGATATATTTCTTATTGAATTCTGAGTTAATAACGAACGAGGCGGGTTATTATTTTCAAAGATTTTATGCTTTGAAGTTTGGTAATGTCTATTTTTATAGTTTCTTCAGACTCTTCATTTTCTTTCGGACATCGAGAGCTATCACAAACTATCATATGATTTAAATGTATTTGCTTAATAAAAATGTAATTGGCTTATTATTTGCGTTTTAAAATGAACTTCACATAAATCTTATACTCGTTTAATCAAACCAAAAACCCTAAGTCGAGATTTTTTGATCTCTAAAGATTTTTCAATATGTAATGTATCATATAATGAGCATTGAAGCAATGTTTTTACATCATAGCGCCCGCGCGTTCAATTTATTCTAGGCAAAGTTAACTGTTTCGCTTCTATTTTGAATGAATGCAATCGAGTATCTCGTATCAAATATTTACTTGAGCATATCTAGGCTAAACAATGTTTGTATTCTGTTTTATGAATATTTTTGATAGAATATTAAATTACATGTCAGACATATTTGTAAAAATAAATATTGACATTTTTAACGATTCTTAAGAGTGTACCTGCCAAATATCCAAACTCATTAATTGTTCTCCTATTTATCGCATTATTTATTAAAATTGAGAAATTTCGTTTTCCTTTTTTTGCTTTTTGTTTACAAAAATTTTATTTGTCATTCTAGTGTACTATTTTGTCTTCTGATAAATTTTTTTGATTGAAAATACAAACTAGTGATCAATTCTTAAATATTTTATTGTCTTGAAATATTGTGATTTTTAGTCATTGGGAAAAAGAATAAAAGAGAAAGCGCGGAGAGCTAAATCTAGATTAGGAGCTTTCTTTAGTTTCGGGAACACAGAAAGGTAGGAAATGTCACATTTACGTTCAAATCATTTGGATATAATACTTTACTGATTGATTTTTGATAATATTATTAATAGTATAAACTTTTCAGAGAGATTTAATATCGGTTAAAGATTTCAATTTTCTACAATAACTTTGAGAAAATATAAAATATTTCCTTGATTTTATATACATGAATAAAATCTGCATGTATAATAGTTTATTCATAAGTATTTATTTTTGTATGTATAGTTTTACAATGACGACTACGATTCATTTTAGTAGTCGTACATCATACCACAAACCAAATCATTCTTTATTTTCGCGAATTGAATGGAATCAATCAACACAATAGTAGTGAAATTAAAGTCTATATATTTCATTTATTTTGAATCAAATGTAAAATTCTTTTCTGTGAGCAAAAAATTGAAGGTTTTTTATAAAATCTGAGAACCTCTAATATTTTGGTTAAATCTTTTTACAAAACACTATCATTGTTTTTAATATCAAAGTTTCTCAATGTCAAATATCAGAGAATCCAATGTCATTCGTTAAATATGAATTGATCAAACAGGCTTAAATATAAAAATACTTAAATTGCTTCAGGAATATGAAATTGAGTAAATATGATCGTTTAGGTTCGAGATGCTTCACCAGAAAGTTACTCATCATGACATTGTGGCCATAATTAAAATAAGCGTTGGACAATCCTTATTTTCGACATTGTCTAACTTTTAAAACTTGTGATAACTTTCGAAAATATTTTGGCCGAATAAAAAAACATATTTTGTGAGTTTTCAAACGAAATTATTATATCAATACACGAAACATTGACAACAAATATTCAATATATGCATCATAATTTATTTATATTTCAATATTATCCTTGGCTAACAATTTTAATTTCTTGGATAGCCTCAAATAAATAATTCCCTACAATGTTTATTAGTTTCTCCTGACAGATTCAGGATTTAATAATTAGAATCAAAATCTTGAATAAATAAAATTGATTTATATTATCAGTATTTTCACTATTTGCAGATATTTAGAAATATTTATAGTTGTCCATTCGAAATATGTAAATAATTGCGTGTTTCATTTTGAGTAGAAAGAATATTCAAATTAAGGATTTGACCTTCTTTGTTAAAATATTTCCGATTTCTATTTCAATGACACTCCATTTATTTTCAAAATATTTGGTTAGTTGATTCGAACACTTCGATAGTTTCATTAATTACCTCTTGGAATCTATTGATGATTTTTTCCATTTGATTTTTAAAACGAGAATGCCTGAAAAATCTTTCGAACACGAATGTATCAGAATATCAGACTTCTGATATTTTTTTTGGATATATAGGGAGTCGTTTTAAACAATATAATATTTTAAAAGAGACACGTGGATTTCCTTTAATATTTACATCCAACACATCTGTCAAAAATGCATTACAATTTATTTTTAGTATTTTTTCACATAAACAATTTCTAAAATCATTTTCTACTGTTGTTTTAATACAAATATAAATGTTTCATAATCTAGGATTTCATTCTCGAAATCTATTTACACATAAGATATTCTGGTTATTAATGGAAATATCAGATATCCGACATTTGAAATTTATTTTTTTATAATTTTGTCAAATTCAATATAATATATATTATTTTTGGATGAGTATGTCTCTATTTTAGATATTTATTTTCATAATTAATTTATCATTTGTTTTTATTGTTTTGCTTAAATTAAGAATGGAAACAGAGCCTTTTGATAGTCCAGATGTTTCTGAGGCTCTATCCCAAGCGGCTCCAAGGTAATTCAAGCTGATAGTCAACAAAATGCTGAATACAAACAATATAATAAAATATGAATTACCTTTGAACTTTTTTTCTCTATTTACTTTGGGAATTGAAACCAACAATAACTCACCCGTTGTCAGCTAAATATTATTTGATGCTTTTTGAAATGTTGACCCTTAGGGTTAGTTCAATTGTATATATTTTTTGATTATAAGGAATTCAGTCATTTTATGAATGTTTTTTTTTTGGGTTTTGTCAATCCTCCATCAAGAAATCCATACCACAATTGTTGTATACATTGGTTTACATTAAACAATCTTTTCCATTTTCTCGGATAATTGTTTTTACGTCTTTTATCAAATTTGTAAGTCATATAATGAACAATTCAGTAAAATCAAATGTTCGTGGAATGCTGACTGTAAAATAGAGTTTCAAATGTACCAACTATTAATTTTGATAATTTCTTGACTCGGTTAATTCTTTGATGTTAATATGATCCCAAATGAAAGGTTATTTCTCAATATATTGCTGTTTTATTTTTTGGATACAAGGCTCTCAATTGATTAGTTTCAATTGATGGTTTGATCATAGTACTATGTGTTTTTATGTTTACATTTCTGAGTTTTAGATGTGTAGTTGTAATTCAAACCTTTTATAAACAACAAATTGTTTGATAGAAACAGTTTTAATGCCATATTTTAGCAAATAATAAGTGTGTTGGGAGGAAATTGATGTTAATTTTAAAAAATATGAATGCAGTACATTCTCTCAAATTGAAAGAAGGATGTTGATTTTCCTTTTAACAATATTCGAATATCAAGTTGACTTTTTTTGTTCGTATTCAACAAAGGTCTTTTAATTGCACAAATAACTGGTTTCGGCTTTAATTTATAATCAAAAATGGAAACAACATAAACGAAATAAACAAAAAATTAAATGTTCGTTTATCTAGCTGTAAAATGATTACGAAAAGATTAAGTGAGATAGCAATCACTGCGAAGTTACAAGATATAACGACACCGTTTTGACTCAACCGGTATCGAGTTTAATTTGACAGAGCTTCTTATTAATGACTTCAATTTTTTAAAATATGATTTGATTATAGGTTAGAAATCGCAAGGAATCGTAAATTAATTAAAACAATAAGCCATTCATGTGTCATGACCCCAAATTAGTATAAAAAAAACCATATATAAGAATCGAGATACCAGGATGTATTATGGTTTGTCTCATTAATTCAAAGAATGGAAGAAGGTTTGTTGAACATCATGCTGAATAATGCATGTCGTATTTTCAATATTTCCCGTGTACCTTGCCTTGAATGAAGAGTATGATCATATTCAAAACCTACGAAGAGCATCTATGTTTCCATGTTCTTTCGTTTTGTGTTGCAAGATTACGAAGTTTTTTTTCCTTAAATATGGGACTAGTGATTGTTCCATTTAGTAGGCACAAAATTCATACTTTTTTGGCCAGAAGAATTTATAACCTCTGCTTTTGATTCTTAATTATGATAAATTTAGATATGAATTCGTGAAATATATGATTGCCAAGACGACCGATAATCCTTCATTACGGATTTGAGACTTTTAATTTGTCTTCAATCTAAGCATTTTGAAATGTTTGAGATAATGCCTTTAACTTACATCATAATCAAATCAAATCAAAACTTACTTATTTGATACCATGATTAGAAGCATCGCATAATTTCACAGTTGAAATGGTAGTGTCGAAATGCGCCACTATAAGATTTTTTTGTTTAATCGGTTACAAGGGTTTCCAGATTTTATAAACTTTTATCGAAATATCACCCGAATAAACCAGACAATCTGTGGTCTCTGTGTTTGTATTTGTTTGTAATTTCTGCACGAACCTACTATACAGGTCAAATGCCGCTTAAAATCTATTACCTGCTTGTCTGAGAAGGCTCCAATCAATATATCTGCACTTTCTTGTATGATCGAGAATTCTTAATTTCAGTAAAGGATTTCTCAGACTATAGCTGAAGTGTACATGTAGTTTTTGCACTTATTTATGACCTCATATTCGATAATCAAATCTCAACAGTTGATAAGCTTGCTTTTGAGTATGATTAGTTGGAATGAATGGCTCAGATTCGAATGTGCTAATAAATAAAATGTATAGCAGTTTCTCTGAATTTACAATCAATATGACAAATCTGAAAAATTATCGGTTTAAGCCTATTAAAGAGGCCCTCCTTGAGCTAGAGGTTAAAAGATAAAATCATAATAACAGCAGATTAAAATCTAAGCCCATTTACTTGTTTCGAATTGAAAAAACTTTTTAGTGAACTATGTCGTAATTTTTTATTCATATAATTCTTAAATTGATAAAAAATGCATGAAAAACCAAAAACTTCTAATCAATAAACATGACTTTCGTAGGGCGCTGAAGAATCATGTCCACAGATCAGATGAATGTTTTTGACGCCACTAAAATTCTCCTAGATGGTCATTGTAACAATTTCACTATACAATGCGCGCAAGCGCCCAACTAATCTATATACTACATACGTCCATTCTTATTTTCTTGATTGAGCGAAAGACCCTGTGATTCCTTCGCTAACCTATTTTTTATTCTCTCCGATCTACGCAACGGTACTGATTCGTTTCTTGAATCATCCCCTGTGCTGCAATCCGGTCGTGGCATTTCGCTATGTGGTACCGTTTCGATATGTGGTTCACTTGAATTGTCATGTGGTTCCAAGGTTGGTTTTTTCAGTTTTCGAATAAAAGTGTTCCTCAAATTCGGGTAGGTTTGGCTTGCAGCTCAAATATTCACCTGGAGCCTGTCCTGTTCGAAGCTGGTCTGCGTGCTTTCTTTTTAAAAGCCCATCTGTTTCAACTGTGTATGATAAATCGCCAGATCTTTCAATCACTTTTCCAGGATGGTATCCCCTTTGTAGTTCATTTTTTATCCAAACGTTGTCCCCTGCTTCAAACTCTCTGTATCTACTCCCCTTGTCGTGGTCAATTGATTGTTTAGTACTGGAAGCTTCAAGATTCCCAAGGATATTTGGTCGAATATTATCGATGAGGGTATTCGGTTTCCTTCTCAGCATCGCTTCTGCTGGACTCCTCCCCGATGATTGGTGTGGGGTTATTCTATACCAAAACAATGTGATCGCTATGCGTTTTTTTATATCCGGGATGTGACAGTTTTTTATATTTGTTTTTCAGTGTCTGGATTGTCCTCTCCACCTGGCCATTCGTTTTGGGGTGATAGGGTGACGATTTAATATGTTTGACGCCATTTTCGATTAAAAATTGGGAAAATTCATGCGAAATAAACTGTGGTCCGTTGTCTGTAACCACCACCTTGGGAACTCCAAACCGACTGAAGCAATCCAGTACATAATTCACAATATCGTGGGATGTAGCGTGCTTTAATAGATATACCTCACACCATTTCGAATGCGCATCAACGATCACCAACCAATAGACCCCATCAAGAGGGCCTGCCAGATCCATGTGAAGCCTTGTCCACCGAGATTCAGTAATGTTCCATGAATAGAGTGGCGATTCAACTTCATTGTTTTTCATCGATTGACATTTGTAACATTTTTTTACATGATCCTCAATGTCCTTGTTCATTGATGGCCACCATACATAATATTGGGTTAGTGACTTCATAGCCGTAATTC
>JWZT01003307.1:53069-98178 GCA_000827895.1 Thelohanellus kitauei | reverse complement strand
CCCAGTTTCAGGATCCTGGAAAGTGTTGCTATGGTTAACGGTGAGGTGAGTATAGAATTCGTAAAAATTGTGATATGACAGAAAACAATCGGTCATTATAATAGACAATGGAAGTACATATGTGCGTATTATGCCCAACAATGTAGCCTCTGTTCTATCAGGGACCTCTAATAAGAACACTCGATGTTCCTCAGTTCTCTTCACTCCTCCAAGAACCCATGCCCAATTCATCGAATGTCCCCTACGATGTTTGTTCTTGCCCATTTTTGTTTCATCAATTTCTACTATTACGTTCTCACCCCCTATTTGAAGGTCAATGAAATCTACACTATCGCTGACCAACTGTATAAGAAATCTTTGGTGAGTGACCGTGGCTTGCAATGGCCTGTGTACATTTCTATTTGCTTATAATTTGCACCAGAGAGCCAGAAGTATGAAAGCATCAGAAAGTCATTAAATGGCAATTTACATTTTTTGACAAAATGTACGACCGGATAGCTGGTGACGGAATCTGCATTGTTTTCTGGTACATCTGCAACTCTTTGACCAAAGGCTAATATTTGAAAAGACTAATTTAAGACAAATCTGTAGCAATGTGAGTACGCCACATTCCACAAGATAATTAATGCTATTTTCTTCGTAGGCAAAGATATTCAAGAAATTTGTAATGGTTTCCATCATAACAAAAAAAACTCGGCTAGAATCTTTCTTGTTTGCTTAATATTATATGCTCAGTTTAAAATAGTGGACTTGATTTTATTGAGAAAAGAATTTGAAATATCTAATAAGCATGGCTTGACATTTAAAGCTTATTAACTTAAAATAAAAACTAATCCGATTACTTTTAATAAGATTGTCTTAAAGTATCAAGGGGACCTTTATAATAGACTTTATCTAAATTATCTATCAACCATGAGTTTAATTAGTTCACGAGTCAAGCGTTGATGGTGTACAAATGACCGATCAAGTGATTGTAAAAATGGCTCAAGTTTGACAAAACACCATATGGCCACTTCTCTTTACTCTCAATACATATCATTTCAAATCAAGGCGCGCATTGCGATAACCTTGACGTGTGGATTGAGACTATCTTTATGCAAACATTACGTCATACATTCTTTAAAAGACGTAAATCTATTGACAGAAGTTTTCGAATCCCTTTCGTCAAATGAAAATTCAAGTTAATTCGCGGTGAGAATAATATTAAAATGAGTGTGAACACAATCTTCTCAACCCTGTTCAATATTTTTGTCCATGAAAGTTTCAAAGGCATTCATTAAGAGCATTTTTAATGATATGGCCAATCATTGATCAGATCAATGAAATAAACGATCGATTCGAACCCTTAAAATGTTTTTCATTTATAGCTTTACATATTTTGGCCAAGATTTTCTCTACGTTTTCTCTCATATAAAATATTTAATCGACGAAACAAAAAATGATTATAAATATCACAAATTTATTGCAGTGTGTATATCATTCTTACTCCAAAACAGTTTATTTTGTTATAATTTGAAAATGATGCAATAATCAAATAGCTCGCTTGCTGAGTCATCTTTAATCGCAAATTGATAATGTGGCAATAAATCAGCCACTTTTAATGGAGTATTTTGTATTACAATTGTTTTTACATTCTTGGGTTGATAATTTGTATTTGAGGGATATGAGAATCTGGTAAGTCTAATTTCTAGTGCCAAACCAGACTTTACTTTAGTTAAAAGTCCAATTTTTTTCATTAGATGACCTAGAAAACATATCTTAACCCATATCCATCTACTGTCAAATTAGGTTAGCTTGTCAAGTCCTTGCGAATTCATCTGATTATCTCTGATAAAACTGCACATCAGTAAATTGGTATGAAGAATTTAAACGTAAGTAGATATCTCACTCTTCTTGAGGTCACACATTTTAACGTTTTAAAAATTGCTGGTTGGAAGAACGACCAAATTTTGGTACATGATTTCGAATTTGTATTATTCATTTAAACCACAGTTTTTACTGGTCTTAAGAGAATTATACAAATATTTTCAGAATCAACGGTTTAATCTGGAGAAAGGTGAAAACCATCAGTTTCGTTTATTATCAATAAGATTTTGCGCTTTAATATTGGATTTATAAAATTACAGAATTCAACCGTTCTCATTCTCAGGTCGCTTCTTTTGTAAAAAATGCTCAATATGGGTAAGCAAGATACACTAACTATTTTCAATGTTATGACACGATTAATTTGTGCTCCCTCAATATTTTTTAATTTTAGACTGACCACAAACTTAATATTTATCAACCGCCCCTTTCAAAAATTTTGGTATTATACAAACAGTAATCGACGTGAATATTTTCGAATCATCTGTGAATATGTAACGAACTTTCGGTTGAAATATTTAGAATGATTTTTCTTGTTAGGTCCCACTTAGTAAGAAGTTATGTATCCATATTTTGACATATACAGCAGATAGAATTTAGAAATTTACAATTCATTCAAACGTGGTCTATTTTTCCAGAGTTTCTACATGGTCTGAATGATTTGTTTTTAATTATTTTTGTGTATTCATGTTGCGACTTACATCCCTAATAATCTCTGAAAATAATATCCTCAAGAGCTGTTACATTAGTTTCTTTCTCATCTAGTAGAATTTCTAACGCATCACTTAAATTAAACTTTTTATATTTCTGTCAAAAATTGATCCAACTACTGTTTAATATTTTTGAATTGCGCACGTACAACACCTGTCTAGTACATCATCTAATAGATCCATCAATTTCGATAAACGTTAGAAGAAGTTTCCTGGAAATTATGTATACCCAATGTTGAATCTAACAACTCTTTGCCAGCTTGATCTAACAGTAAGTTTCCATCAGGATATCTAACGACAAACTGCCTTTAATCTATACTTTTATAAATGATTTGTTAAATTTTGAATTATTCTAGATTGTGGAATGTTTTTAGAATGAATAGCGAGCAATGAGTTTGAAGAATTCAGTCGATTTATTTTTCCTAGCTAGTCAAGATAACCAATGGAGCCATTTTTGAGGCTTCTCAATTTGGCTCGATAAAAATCAGGGAAAATAGATTTTTTAATATTTCAAAAGAAGGTAAAAAGCAGAAATAGTTGAAAATAATTGTGGAAGATTTTCCCACATAGAAATAAAGAAACTAACTTTGAAATCGGTTCTGTCTGTATCTTCATTTGACTAATATTACTTTATGAGTTGTAATGAAAATTCGTAAAACAGTTTTCATTTAGATTTCTCACCCTTTTTTGGTGTGAAGTAACTAATCAGTGTTGTATTTATCTATTATCATTTCTTAATCTCAGACAATATTTACCTAAAAATATAGTCTATAGATTTGATCTTTGTTCTATTAATTTCCAATTATATTTTAACTTTTTTAAACCCTTTTTAAATTACTAGAAAAATTCATACGCTAGCTACATACAATAATATTGGTTGATAAACGCAGTAATTTCATCTGAAAAATATTTATGGTTTATGTACGAGTAAGAACAAAATTGTGTTCATCAAATAGTATGAAAGTCACATATCTAGTTATTGATGAATCAAAAGCCTATAAGTTTTTAAAGATCAATTGAACCGTCAAAAATTTTTAAACTCCAGATGATCTGTACGTTTTTCGTTTAGTTTCGGTATAATATTTAATTATTAGCGTGATTGAGACAGACGTCTTTGACATTTAGGAGAAATTATTGCTATATTACATCACCTATTATCCCGAATGTCAGATTTTTTATAAAATAATTTGAAAATTGTGAAAAATATTCCTTGACAATACTAGTCAGGCTAATCATTTTTCATCATGAATCTTACCAACGAAATCTTTTTTTTTTGATATCTTGTTAGACACTCATGAGAAGCGTACTAAAGCTAGTTTTCTTATACATCAGCATGCCAAATGTTATAATACTCTTCAAATTTGGACAAGCACCGCTAGTTGTTAAGCCTCAGTAGAAAATGTCTGTTTTCACAAATTGAAATCGTTCAAATTAATAAAATTTAAACACGACGATATATTTACTTCCCATTTATTAATCACAATGAAAATCGACGGAGAAACTGCTATAGAGATGAAATTTATTAAATTCATTTTTACTCCAAAAATTTCATAATTTCTCACAAATAACTAACATGTTAGTGCATTACGCATATTATTTATTGCAGTGCCGCAACTGCCCCAATTACACTGGCGATAATATAAAACTCAGATTAGAGTTATAATGGGTTGTCTTATCATCTTATATTTCTCTGAAGTCCTTGATGTATTCAAGAGCAAAGCATTTAGAAACGATAAAATGTTAATACAAATGACGAAAAAAAACTTAAAAGATCGAAATATTATGGGAAATCTTAAATTCGTCTTAAAAATAAGAGAATATTAATCATAAATAATTATTCCTATTAGCTCAAATTTATCTTTACAGAATAGACTCGTTGTTGAACTATACATTGAAACAAATTTTCAATAACAAAATCGGTTCCGCACAAAATACTTTGTCAAGAGCAACACATTTAAGATTCAGAAATGTTGACAGTAAACACTTTCTATATTACCAGAATATGAACTGATAATAAAAATTGATTATAATATATAAAACTAAACGAAATATCTTTCGGTTGACGGTTTCTCTAAACCATATTGAATAAAAAAAACTACTTTGTCATTAATTTCCCAATTCACCTTCTTTGTGTATTATCACGCTGTTGCTTCAACTGTCAACATTGCATCATTTTTATCAGTCTAAAAGGTATATATCTTAATTTAATAATTAATCTTAACGTAATACATATTCCTTAAACGATAAATAAAATAAATTATTGAATAAAAGGCATTGTATCCAACACATCGGTAAGGATTCTATGATTAATGATGAATCAAAAAACTAATATAATTATGATCAGTCGACTGCATTCGTCAATAATCAGAAAATTTACACAGTAACAATATCTAGTATGTAAAACATTTCATAGAGAAATTTATATATTTTCTGTTTATAGAAAGCTAGATTTTGTTGGATGAGAATCAGAAAGTAAATAGAAAAAACGATTTTAAAAGTAATTCATAAATATAATTGTTTATATTCAGCCTTTCGATGAATATCAGCTTGAATTACCTTTCAACATCCAAAAGAGCCTTTGAAACCGTAGGATATTCAACAGGCTCTGCTTCAAATCTAAAAGTTAGAAAACATTAGCATAGATGAAAAATTAGGTTCTGATAAGAGAATTTGAAATGGAGGATATATTGAACCAAAAATCGAACATTAGATTATTGTTTGACGTAACAGCATTTTAAAAAAGATGAAACTCATAATTTTAATCATTTATCTATATATTTATAACTAGAATATCTTGATTGTACATGGATTTCGATTAGAGAAGGCCAAATTATGAACAAATACATCAATTTAGGTTGAAAATAATGATAAAAATGATTTGTAAAATTGTTAAAATATGTTATACTTGAACAAATATTCAAGATAAATAATATGTATATTTTTTAATAATTTTATGTACGTAACAAATCAAAGAAAAAAGACCACAAGTATCACATTTTTAGTTAATATAAACATAATTAAATGTGAATTTCTCTTGTAATCTGAAATATGATTTTTAATTTTATACCGAAATACAATTATAGGGTATGATTCCTGTATCAGCAAAAATTGTAATACTTTCCAACATATTCAAACATCTATATTGAATTATTCAAAACACCGAATAATCTAGTTAAATATTATTGCAAAAAATTCTTGATGGCATCTCAATCCAAGCTTGAAAGAACTTAACATAAGAAATTCATGTCCATCTTTATCATAGATATATTTGAAAAGGTAGACTGAATTATTACAATGGGTGAGTTCAAATGTTCCATTTCATATGTAGTTGGGTGAAATATCCGAAAACCAAAAAAATGCTATTGATTTTCGATTTAATGTAGAAATAATGAATGGATAATTGTTTTTAGAATGGAATCTATATTATTTAGCACATTCTTCTTTCTCATCATTTTTAACAACATATTTTTGCGATAATACCATCAAAATCGATATTTGATAAGGTATATGTTTCAAAACATGGCTTTTAAATGTTAAGTAAAACTAAATATTCTAATTATTTTGGTTCAATTTCAAAAACTGATTTTGTTATGCGCAAGTCCCTTCTTAACTAATTTTGATCTGAATAGTTCCAACCATTTTGAGACTTGATCGTCAACAGATTATCAGGACAAAGATCACTTTCAATTTTGTATTTTTTAGAAAAACAGCTCATGTAGTGAAAATATGATATTTACATATCCCATGTTTCGTTAAACTTTAAGGAATATTCCATTGAAATTTATATGATTAAATAATACTTACAAAATTGAATATTATTCTCCAATATTAATAGATAGAGAAACTTCTTCATTGAATAAACCAAACGGTTTTTGTGAAACTATTTAATCAAAAGATGCATGAATGGTCCAGGTCTATAAAATCTGTCATTTTGCTAATCATCAATTATTTAGACAATATGGATATTAGCAATCAATATTCAAGGCCATCCAAAAATCTACAATCTATTTGTAATTTAACTATTTTGATTTTTATCCATGTCATAGAGTTCTTATAAGGAATGATTCTCCAAGACTTTTTTCTGATTGAGTGAATCATAACCATCGATCAAAATGAAACTTAGGATACCATGAATGCTGACAAAGAATCAAATATAGCAGCATTTTGTACTTAGATATCAAATGAACGCTATATGTTGTTTGAACCCCAGGTTATGGGAATATTATATGTATTATGGATACCAACATTTAACAATTTTTACATTTTAAATAATCCATCATTTAATAAATCGAAATGAGTCTTAAAAATACACAAATTTTAATACTAATAAAATTAAATTGATCTATATATTAAAAATCTTTTGAGATCAATAAAAAAATGTGTTAATATTTTTAAAGTATATATGAGGTTTATTACCGTTCATTCGTGTGAGAGGGCAAAATAGCTTTCACTCTGGATACAAATTTGTTAAAATTTTCTTTTAATTTTGAAACCCTTGACTGAAAATCAAAAAAAGTATTGAAAGTCAAATTGTTGAGAAAATAAATCAGTTTGATTTCAATCAAAAGAATTATCAGAAAACGCAAAAGAACAAAATATGTACAAATAATTTAATTTATGGCTAAAATCAATAACTTTAAGTAAAAACATTTCACGAATTTGTTTTGTATAGCCATAAATAGTAGAATATTAAAGGTGAGCAAATGCTTCTCGTATCCATATTTGAGATTCATAGAATGTTTTTTTACTTTAATTGATATAAATATGTACAAAGCATTAAATTATGACGACAAACATCTAAAAAATAATGTCAAAAATGTTTAAGCATAGAGATAATTGGTATAAAGAGTTGATATGATTGACCCAAATATATTAATTCAATACAGGATGTGTAACAATTAACTTTGTCTTGTAAAAATTGAATTCTGAGACAATTTCGATATTGAAATCTTACCCAAATACTTGATTAAAAATCGAGAAGATTTGGAGAATATCTCAAACAAACTATGATATGAGGTTGAATGAATTAGGGCGTAAATTGACTAAAGGCCATTTTATGTGATAATTATTATTCGTTGTGATTTTTGTAACGCAAAAAATTAAAAAAAACAATGTAATATGATGGCACATGGGTTGGATACAACAAAAAAGAGTCTGTGATGAATATTACATTATGAACTCAACACAGCATGAAATCACCGAAATTTGTTGAATCGTATTTATCGCCATATTTCTATTGAATCAGATCCGAATCAGAAGTCTTTGCGAAGGATGAAAAACGGTAATAGATAAATATAGACATGACGCATGAATGTGATTATATAATGATATGAACAAAAATGTTTCAAATTATATCTTCTATAAACAAAAAGAAAATTCGACTGTAATGATTCCCAACAATATATATAAAAGCAGAAAATCATTTTACATAAAATTATATTCGGAAAATTTTTGAAAGAAGTTTTTCAACTAATTTTATAGGTAAATTTTTTTTCTAAGAAAGTAATGATTAAATGAACATTTTTAAGTATCAAAAATAAATCTACACATCTCACAAGGAGCTATAAACGTTATCGAATCTTTTCGAAATATGTTTATATTTGTATATTGAATTTATTTCTATGAATAAGAGGTAAAAAACAGCGTTGAAGTTAAATTATTTTTTAAAAAATCTTGGATTTTTAAGGTAGATGCTTCTATATACATTCATGAAATTAATCTAATTTAGCTTCAATTGTCATATTTCAAAACTTCCTAAATTCGATTAATCGTATGTTAATCAACATAAATATAACGTACGTGATTCGGTTCTTGAACTGATTGGAATGGTTCGGATTCCATCTTTGATAATGGTGATGGTTCGCCTTCACTCCCAGGTGACGTTTCTGTTGTCAACAGATTCTCATCAGTTTTTGGCTAAAATATAAAAAAAATGACGTTTCATCAAAATTTTAAATATATGTTTGAATTTCCGTCAATTCAATAGCAAATAATTGAATAAAATCAATATATAATAGAAGTCAAGTTAATACAATTATACATTATTTTTTAAATTTTTTATTGATTCACAATTCGATTCGGCGAGTATATTTTTATCTTGAGTTTTTGGGAAACGGAATGGCTCATTAATGATAAGCATCCGACATACTTTCAATTTTTTTTTGAAAATATAGAATATTCGCTCTCTATTTACTTTGTTTTAATTGGGTCGGATAATTCTAAAATATTAGACATACTGGGTTTTCGGTCCAAATTCGCGTTGGACCGATCCCATTTGATGCAGCGGTTTTTGTGGTTGTTTCCAGTTAAATTTGGTTTTTGTTTTAGTCTTAATTAGTTTTTCGGCAGCTAGATTCGACTGGAAAACGCCATAAAAAAACAGAAACACCGAATTGGATTGGTCAAACGCTGATTTGGACCCATAACCACGCATGATGTTTTCAAAGCTCTTAAATAGTTTTTACATGCATAGTTGAGAAAATTTGGAATTCTCGCCACGTCATAAAATAATGAGATTGGGATCATGTGAACATAATGCATAAATTCTCTTACAGTTTTCTATCCTGCAGACCCCTCAGCATGGTGTATTAAAAATGATATACTAAAAACTGTCTCGCATATTTCATGATTCAAAAAAAGCATATAATGGTTTAAATAATTTCTTGAAACAACTATCCCTTCAATGATTTTCAACATAAATGCCTTATTTTGAAATGATGAGATTGAAAAATATTCGCTTTCATCTTTGTGAATATAATTACATGATTATCTCAATTCGAAGTCTGCAAATTTGAATATCTACACACCCAAAAACTTTATCAAAGCTGAATTTCACTACAAAATATTTTGTGGGTAAATTAAAAGAAGATGAATATGTTTCTCAAATTTAATGATCCAAAAATACAATCAAAAAAATCATTGATTTGATGGTAGTTAAAATACTCTATTATGGCACTAAAAAAATTTTTTTTACATTAGTAGATAATGAATACAAAATTTAATATTTGTGTATTTAAATAATTGTCTAAAACTCCTCACAAAGGGTTTCGCCGCCTTAATTTTATTAAAACGACCAAATCTAATTCTAAATAAATGGAATGAATCTCTGAATAACATCATTCTTTAAAATTCAGTACCCATAAAATTGTAAAGATGAGATGGAATTTACTATATTAATCTATAAAAACCTAACATCGACACTCGAACTTCCTTCTGTCTAAAAAAAAATCTATTGGGTATATGATGAAAAATATAGTACCAAACCTAAACTATCATATAAAGAGTTAATAAATAGTCTGATATTTTCTGACGTCAAAAGCGAAATAAAACCAGCAATCAAATGTGAATAGAACAAATATATTAATTGATACGATTTTTCTAATTTTTACATCTTACAGAGGTGTTTATTAAACCGAATATTTCCGACAAAAAGTCTCTAATCCCTTAAATGTAATCGAATCAAGAAATATTATGTACTGGGAGTCTAGATATATCTGAGTAAATAAGTATTTAGCCATATTTTGGTTTCAATGATTTAATTCATATTAAAAATACAGTAAACTCAGTGTAATTTTCAGTCATTTGGGTACGAGATTCGGAAAANGTATTAGTAGATATATGATCCTGAATATAAATATGTCAAATTTATCAAGCTTCAGTCGAAATATAAGCTAATGAATCAAATTTTTGAAAAAAATTATGGTGAACGTTCGTGGCGTAATCTGTAAAATAACTCAGGAATTTTCATGATTATAAGAATATGCTTTATTACGATAACAGTTTTTTAAAAACCAGTTTTTTTATGAAAATTAAACGAGAAACTCATTTATATAAATATTGAAATATGATCGGAATTCAAAATTTGTCGATAAAATCATTTTTTATTTCGAAGTTGATATAGTTATTAATTTTTTATACATACGGGCTCTGGTTTTTTATTTGCTTTGTCTTCATCGGTTTTTGGAGGTATATCTGGAATTTCTTGATAAATCTATAATTTTTATTTCAAGTTAATATTTTGATTAAAAATAGTATTAAGTTTGTTTTTCTAAATATTATATATCAAAGGAATAAAAAATGTATGTAAATAAATGCTTAATATGAAATCACACATTAAATGGTTTATTTAGTAATCTATTTACAGCTGAAAACTGATCAACGTATTCATAGAATGGTTTAAAAATATTTTTGAAGAGTTATATCAAAAACTTTATTCAGATTATGGAAGAACAGCTTTTAACAATAGTTAATCATTGTTTTGGGATTGAATTAATTTTACATTGAAATAAATTAAAAGATTTATTAAAGAGTTCATTATTTCTGAGATTTAGTAAAATAACCACGTCGCTAAACAACGAGAATAGCAAACAATACCACTGAACATAACAAATATTATCAAAAAACAATATTATAATATCAGACCTATATTGTATTTGCATTAAAAGGGCATGCATTTCCATATTTACTGAAAATCAGATACATCCGCAAATATATATCATATTTATGATACTAGGTAAAAATATGACCAGCTATTTTTCTTGGTCAAAAACACAAGTTTTAAAATAATTCAATCCTTATCCGAGCTTCGGTCGAAAATTTGAGTTATTAATAGCGGCTAAAAGATCATGGATTATAAAATGAATTTTTAAACATTTATTTCAATTCTAAAATTTGTTTAAATATCTGATTAATCTGACAATTTGTGACATAACATTTAAACATAATGTAAATTAGAGTTAATTTATCAAGATGACATTTGTCGACTCATTTCGATGGGATCGTACCAAAATGGTATTTGTAAGAATCCAAACATCGCTATATTTGCTCAATTGTGGCCAGCATATAGAAAAAAATTGAATATAATCAAATATTTGATCAAAAATAAAACTAATATATTATGATTTTAACATATAAATAAATTAGGTCTCCAAATATTTTTGCGCATTCCATAAAACAAAATAATAGTCAATAATACAGAAATAGAAAATATTGATTTGTTTAAACATACGTCAAGAGATGGGTCGTTTGGCTCCGGTACATAAGGGAATGGAGAATCTTGTTTTTCATATTCATCCAGTGGCATCAGATTGCCAATAGGTTTCTATTTGATAAAAAATGAATTAAATTTTATTAATATAATTAAGCAGATATTTATTAGATAATTTTTCTTATAATGATTACACAAGTTAAAAAAAAAGTAAATTTAAAAAAAAACTGAAGGTTTGATTATAATTGCCTTTTATATTGTTTTTCAGAACCTTGAAAATTTTGTATGAAGGTAATTGTGAAATTCATCATTAAAAATATACGGGGTTAATTTGGTTAGTAAATTGATATTAAACATTCGTCTATATGAAAATTATTAAACCGTTGAGTTCATCTCAAAAAATAATTTGTCTTTTTTTTTAAAATCATATTTTGTTATTTACACATAATCTCAGAAAAGAGACTTTTTCGATTATTATGGTTAAATATCTGATAAATCTTTTTTTTTTTACAGATTGAAATTATTTCATACATTTTATATCCATGCTTTATGTACATCTGTTAATATTTTACATAAATGAGCAACGCCAACAATGTAAATAGTTCAAGTAAAACATATCCATCGATACAATTTCTTCACCTACAAATAAATTTGAAATATATTAATATAGGTCACAAAATTTCGAATTCTGGAAATACAACGACAAATAATAAAAGAGAAACCTTTTTTTTAATAAAACACACTCATCAAAAATAAAATCAATAAATCTGAGCAAATGATGAATATTTGAATGTCATATGAGTAATAATATCAATAATCTGATTCATTAACCATTGATATGTTATGTATCTCTGATTGATTATCGAATTTAATATTAAAATATCATAGAAACACTGAAAATAAAAGAAATTGTGTTAGACTTCTAAACGAAACGTCAAACGTTACATTCAGTGAAAATAAAATTAGTAGGCCATTCGACGTAAGTTGTTGATATTTTCCAAATATTACATAACATGAATATATAAATCAAGCCAAATATAGTTTGTGTTATAGATACCTTTTCACTTGTATTTTCTTTTTTTGTTTCAATTTGAGATGAAACGGCTTCAGGCTGACTTTTTTGTGACTTGTCAGGAATGTATCCATAAATCTATTGTGTGAATAAATTATTAATATATAGAATGTTTATATTAAATCGAGAACCATATGAAAATTTATATTTTTTATTTCAATACCCTATAAAAATTATTTACCAAAATGTGATAATTGTTTTAAGAAAATCGAAAGCATATATATCGTCAATTATTTTATGACGTCATTAACATATATGATAGTATAAAGATAAAAATCAGTCAAATCCACAATCATTTTCAATATAACCTAAAATGATAATGTTTAGAATGAATTCGTTAAATATTTTCATGGTGGAAGAGATTCTTTGGGGTCTACATTAAAATTAAGAATTCTTATGATTTATATAATAACAACGTAAGATATTCGAAATTCTGATTCATTAATCATAAAAGCGCAAAAATTAACAAGATGGATCATGCTTCCTTAGACATCCACACCCTTATATATCTAGTTTTAAATGAGAAAATTCGTCTGCCTAGTTGACTTAATTATTCAGTAACATTTTAAGTCTTATCTTTGTCTAAATTCAAGAAATCAACAAAAAGCTATCAAATAGCAGAAATAATGAATCAAATCATTGGTATTCAATCAAGATAAGTTTTTAATAACATAAAATTAAGTATCAAATTATTATTACTCGACCTTCCGATTTGATAAACGATTTTTTGATTTGATAAATCTTGATTTCAAATTTAATTTTATCATTTATCTATTAATCAATATACGGGACCGAGGAGTGAGTCCCGTTGATCTAGGTAGCCAAAAAAACAGCTCGTTTATGAAGGTAGATTGTTTTCAAAGTTGCAAATGCCTTTTTGTGGCACATCATATTTCAAGCTCCATTATATCATAAAGAAATTTGAAAAATTCAGAGTTATCAAGAGCTGGATATTCAAATTCGAAAAATAAAACTTGATGGGCCATCATTTATTGTGTCAAATTGATATATGATTATAAAATTGTTTATTCATCAATGAGATTTTAATTTCTAGAAGTAGACGTTTCATAATCCATTAAAAATAAAACTTAAATTTATCGAGAATAAAAAGAGAGAATAATTAATTACCTCAAAGATTCGGTCCTCGGGAATCGTCTCTTCTTCAAATTGTGGTTCGTCTTTATTATCCGGTTGTAAAGCCTCTTGGATTGTTTGTTCGGTAGAATAAATGCCTTCTTTGAGGCCTTCATTTCTTGAGAGCCCTGGGAGACCGTCATTTGTCGAGGGCACTGGGAGACCTTCAGCGGTTGAGAGCTCTCGAAGATTTTCATACATCTATTATATCAGAAAATCATCAATGCGAATATTGATTCAAACAACAAAATCTATTTAATTATGTCTTAATTGAAACACATACTTTATGCCTTTCGAAAATAATAACCTTTACTTAAGATTCAAATATACCATGCTTTTAATGTATAAAATGTTGTATTTACTTTTTTTTTTAAATCTTATTATATACATTTTTTAACGAACGAATATAACTGCCCATGCAGAAATAGGGCGGCTGATTTAAAAAAATATTCATAAAACATTAATTTGATAAAAATTTAACATTTAGTCAGCAGATTATCAGTGATATTCGCAATTTATTTAATCTTCTAAAGAATTCAAACATACAGAATTTAAATCACCAAAATAGTGAGTGTTTCTATAATATGTTTGATTATTCATGGTGCATATTCATAAATAGTTGTTTTATTCAATATTTGATAATTTCAAGAAAATTACTGCTTTATTTTTGAGATATTAATATATGAATTTTGCTGATCATATTCCTTTAAGTTTTAGTATTTTGTAAAGAGTATTGAAGTGGCGTTTTACATACATGTTTAAACAAACAATCACTCTAATCTTGAATAGTATTCAGTTCAAAAATCAAATGATATCACAGTTATTATATTGTACCTTCTTATATCTCAATAATAGGTAACAAATATTTGTACAGCAAGTGATATCAATGATTTCTTAGATAAAATAAATCTTGCTAAATCAAGGAAACCCAAAAAAATTATTTACAACTCAATGACATTATTGGGTTTCTATTTGCATTTCGAGATCGAGGACTAATACCAGAATTGGATTTATAGATTATGAAACAAGGAGAGTTTCCATAACGCAAATAATAAGTGTTAATATAAAAAAGACCATTATCATATATGAACAGACAACAGTTAGCCCAAAAATGTTATTCTTTGTTTAAAAAATACAAAACATCGTCATTTTTCGGAAACATTCGATGCTGATATTTCGATGAGAAAATTTTTATTCAAGGTTTTTAATAAATATAAATTATGAAATCATTAAATAAGGATTTGCTTAATGGAACAAAATTGACATAGAACAATTTTAACAAGTATATAAACTGATTTAATGGGAATCGTTTGTTTTTTGTTGTAAACCAATAAATAAATGTATGATCAGATGGGATTTATTTTATATATCTTTAAACAATGTTACATTAATGTTTTTTGCTCAATATTAGCTTGACCCAAAACACTTTACGCAGCTTCAGTCTGATTTTTGTGAACTGTCAACTCAATTAATTAATGAAAAATATTTATCATTTTTTCATATAAGTCGAAAAAATTTATGATGTGTTTCGTTGGATATATATCAAATATCATGTGATTAAAAATCAGCAGCAGAAACATGTTTATTGCAGTAACAATGTCACAAAACGGATGTTTTTCAATTTACACAATAGATTTATAGATAGTTACGTATATATATCGAAAACATCAGTATCTCTACTGGAAATAATGCTTATAAATGTCATAAAATGATTTCGGAGTTAACATCTAATTCATTATATTTATATATTCGTAATGCTTCTAATGTCTTTCAGCAAATTACAAGCTTTTATGACAACTCCTCAGATTATTATTTTTCATGAATTTAAACATGATTAAAAACGCTGATTTCGCATGTTTTCATTAAATTAAATGTAACTTTTCATCATGTGTTGCACCTTAAAATATATGTTATAGGTCTTTATTTTATTTTAACAAATTTTTATGTGTAATCAATACCATTTGTTGCACACATATTAACTGAGATTAAAAAAAAAGGTTGATAAGTGAATAATATGTTTTCAAGAATTTGTTCTAGTATTTATAAAGTGGGAATTAATTGAAAAATTTTAATCATTTAGAAATGCCAAGTAAAAAGTCCGTTTCAGAAAGCATAACAACTAAATGACTTTTCATTGATGAATCATTATCTTGAACTAACTTAAAATGAGTGTAAATTGCCAAATCTACCTTGAATACTATATTTTAATACGTAATAGGTTATAAAAATCCTTATTTTATTGCAAAAATAATTTCTCATATTATATAAATTATACAATAGGAATAATTGCCTACACTAGCTAACGAGATAGAAATTGATGGCAAGATACCTGATCGAGTATGACACGATAAAGAGACGTTTATAATTACAAGAAGTGTTTAACTTGATTCATAATGTTTTGAAAGACAAATATTAACTTCTATCCTATCCAGTAGATAAAAAAAACAAAAAATAAGTATTTCGAAGTATATTCAGTCTATATGTAACAATAAATTGGGTTTTGTGAAATATATGTACTCCTAAGTTAACAAGAATCATTCAACTAAAATATTGATTCAAATTTGAATTTAGGAATATATCAAAAAAATCACGATTCATCATTTTATCAACAAATTTTGACATTTTCAAAATCAATCAAGGTTGAATATGCCATGGTATGACAATAAAATGGGTTGTTAAGGATAGAGAAATTATTATTTAAGGATGTTGTGAAATCCCTGTTTATAATTTAATGTCCCCATTCGAAAATATTGTTACATGAGGAGATTTGAAATTTTTCTTGTTTTGTGTCATCTCACGTCGATAATTTGATGAAATGCAGCATATTAGACACAGAATTCGTAAAACTATAAAGTTAGTGAGGTGATTATTGGTATGTAATTTTCTGATTCTCGATAAGGCATATGGAGGTGTTTTAAAGAATGATATAGATTCAAATAAAGAAAAGTTTATGGTCTATTAAAAAGACGAATTTGATTCGAAATATATTGGATATGGTTAATTTAAATGAATGCGAATTAAATTAAAAAGAATCGATCTAACAAGTTTTTTTATATCATATATATTCAATAAATCCCACTATTCGTATTTCTTCACTCTGAGATCGATCTCTCAATATTAACAATTCTCAAATGTAGAAAATTAGAATTTAAAATGAATTTTTTATAAACAAAGAAAAATGGATGATAGGCATTCAATGTTAAAAAACTTACAATAATAAAAGTATCAGATTATACTCTTTACGACATCCCAATATACACGAAAATCCTTTGCACTCTTAAGATATAATAAAATAATTGAATTACTGAACCTCTCGAAATATTATTAATTTAACGAAAACTGATTTTATTCAACTTGTTATTGTGAACATATGCTAAAATTATAGCACAAATATCAAATGTTACAGAAATATTTAACATTATAAATGGATACTAATTATATTTATAATACTCAACAACTATAATAAAATCAATAAATGCAAAATAAATGTAATCAATTTAATATATTTCAATAATTAGGGATCATAATCATTGCATTTGTCATCAATCAAAATTTTTAAAGGTATTTATGATCTCAATTTTAAGACTATGGGCCTATATTCAAAAATATTGAGTTAGTGTAACATTTTAACGGACGGTCAAGGGTTTTAAATATTTACCTTTACTTAATGGATGATAATATATAAAAAAAGACCACAATTATTGCACAATGTTCATCAAAATATGTTAAAAATAGTAGAGTTATACTGCACCAAAAATATTCCAAGATAAAAATTTTCAACGTGATTTTTACAAAAATTCATAATGTTTAGATAGAAGAATGTTTTTAGAACTTAGAATCTGTTTGATCTACAAACTTAAAAGATGTCAGAATTATAACGAATTATCAATATTTCAAAAATCATTTTAAAATGTAAAATGATATTATTGATATCGTTAAAAAAAAAAGAAATATTGAAAAAATTATGCTCAAAATTTAAAAATGGAATACATTTCAATACTTGTTTGATGGATCAATTATTTGGTTAATAATTCAAAAATAACTAACTTATTTTGAAAAACAACGAACGTTTTCCATCATCGTTAATGCGTAAGTTTATATGTAAATGGTTTGATAATTTTACTCACTCTTTCCTCGTGTGGAAATCCCGAAAAAGCTCCTCTATCCTCAGATACATCGTCGGAAGGTCCTGAAGATATATTGAACAATATGATTGGAATATTATCAATTATTTACCTGCAGCTTCAGAAAAGTAAGTTTCTATATATGTTTTGGCGGGCCTAGGTGGGGGGTCATTTAGAAGTACATCGTGTAACTAAGGATGAGTAAATTTGTCGTTGATCGTGTAATCGAAACAATATGAGAACAAACAACAAGATATTTAGATTTCATAATGGTCAAGCAAAATATTATATATCATGGAGAGTCAAAAAAGTTGGAATAGTATTTGTTTATATCAAAATAATTTCGATTTAATGATCATTTTAACATGAAAAATATATTGAACGGGGTTTTTTAAAACAAACACTTCCTGAGGGTCTTGAATAATCCAAATACCTCATTTTAATCGTTCAAGCAATACTTCAAGACTTTATCAAATAACTTTTTTAGTGAAATACTTAACAAAATTGTAGCTTTTATACATAAATTCACATCTACAATAACATTTCTATTTAGAATAAGAGTTGTCTGAAACAAAATACCATGACCGTTAGACTCAAATGTTTATCGTGATTGCTTAATTTTTGGTTAAATACAGTAAATTTGTATTTTTAATGTCAGAAGACGAGGGTAAATAGTTTCAAAATAAATGATAATATCTAGTATGACATTGAAAGTTTACAGAATATAGACGAATGATTAATTGACAGAAAGTTCATAAAACATTCAAAATTCCAAGTCATTATTTTATTAAATTTCTAAAAACAATAATTTTAGGCACATTTCATTTTTTTTGACATATATATCATTTTTGGTTAAATATAAACGAATTTGTAACAAAGATTTTAAGTCACCAATATACTATTAGTTATCAATTATAACAAGCAAACCACATAGATAAGTGCCTTGACCATCTCAAATGATCTCAAAAATATTCGGAATGCGATTAAAAATATTCTGTGGCTATAAATATACCAATCATCATATACATATCCTTAATATATTCAATTTGGAGTAAAATAGTGAAGAATTATGCGAGGATTTACGCGATGTGTTTCTCTAACTATTCGTAAAAATAGAAACAATTGATTTTAAAATACGCCCTAAACATGAAACAATAATATGATCATTTGGACGAATAACATCAAAGATGAACCCCTACTTTCTAATGTTTACCCACGAATTCATAGTTCACAATATTAATTATATCTTTTGATAGTTAGTCAGCAGTATTCACCTGCAAAATTTCGAAAATGCTATGAACCAAAAGTTCTGTTGAACAAGTTATAACGACCAAGACGCCAAAGATGTCAGTGGAGGGCTTAAAAAATTCAAAGGTTTATCAATGCCTGCCGTTTGAGGAATATCAATAAATTCATGTGATGTACTGCTTCGAATCTACGATTTAGTTTGCGTGAACAGAAGTCATCCTGATTTCAACCGCGAATAGCTCAATAAGCCCTAAATGATAAATCACATAAAAAAACTGGTTGTGAGACATTATAGTTTCTAAAATTATTCAAGAGAGAGAGAGAGAGAGGAAATCTACAAGGTTTCCGAAGAAAATTACGATTTTCTTTTTCTGAAAATCAGTAAATATTCTATCGCACCTTCACATATCAAAACTTCGATCGGCACATTTTAGCTCGAAACGCCTTTATTCATAGTCTCATAGCGAGCGGAACTAGGGCTCGCACCCACCCACTAAACCAGAAAATGCGAGGTATCCTGGTCATTTATTGATAATCCGTCAGAAAACTAGCCTCAAAGCCTCTATATCGCTGTCCGAAGGCCTGTCAACGTACGTGAAATAATTTAGACAGTAAAGAAAAACTCACGAGGTTGAACGAATTCTTTGGCACAGTTGACTACGTGCGAATTAGATGTATGAATTCTCCCATATGAATGGGATTTTTGGCAGACGAACACAATACTATACCTTGTGTCCGCGAGTCCATCCGTATCCACTGATACATGTTGAGGCAACATACCATCTCAGGCATAGTTTATGATATTTCGGTCTAAAAGGGCCATACGCAATAAGGGGCAATAAGTATTTCTGAAAAGCAACAGAAGAAGGCGAAAATGAAATTGAAAATGCACGTATGCGAGGGCTGGATCAGAGAGCATATATACATTACCAATGAGAAATTTCCTATGTCTTTTAGAGACGTTTTCATTTTCATGGTCACGATAGCCTTTTTTATCGAGTCAAGAAGCACCTCAGCTGCAAAAAGACCCATCACTTGAATACTCAACTTGAGTCTGTATCATTAAAGAGTGCCCCTGGGTTCAAGAGATATGGCCTACATACTTCAATTTTTGTCAAACATCAGGAATACTGACATAAAATAATTGAGTGCCAAGGACCTGAATAAGTTTAAGATATTAGAAAAGGAAACCGGATAACAAAGTGTAAAGATCATGAATGAATGAGGTCATAAATTAGGCAGCGTGTGCGCTGAATTATCAGGGCCTCTCAACTATAGGCTTTCAAACGAAGCAACTTGTACGGAACATCTTCCTTGATTGACATTTCATTCTCCTTAACATGCCTTGGAGTGCTTATCAAATCATATTAGAAAATAATAGGCCCGCGTTTTACTCTGATCACAAAATTTACTAATTGATTGCCTCGTTATTTTCAGTTAAATACAGTATATAAACTGAAAGCTAATCATTAGGAAAATTTTTTAGAGCGTAGACGCAGCATTGATATTTATATCGTTCATAGAATATGAAAAACCATGAAGATGAATCTGGTGAGTCAAGACTAACAAAAGTGATCGATAAATAGTTCGACATGTAAAATATCTTGGTAGTTTCCTTCCAAGAACTTGTATGATTTGAAAAAAAAGCAAAAACCGATACAAGCATAAAGAGAGCTCAAAAGAGCTGTGATATGCATGATAATACTTTATTTGTATGTATTTTTGTAAAAGATCTGGAAAAATAAATGTATATTCGATGTGCCACCGATGGAAACCTTGCGAGAGATGGCTTGTGTGAAGGATCTGAACATAAACTGAGGCAATCAAGAGTTGCGTACTGTTATGAAAAAATTGTATAATTGATTAAATTACATCGTCAATAAAAAAATACGAATAAAACATGATGGTTTGTGATGAAAATAGTACAAGTTAATACCTTGAGACAGAAGAAAAAGGCAACCAAGTACACATGAACAACCATGTCTGCGATATGATACGAATAAATGCGATTGAGCTTTTATAGTTCTAACTAATCCTTATATCGAACAATAAGATAAATTCTTATCTTGAAGATCAATTAAAGCTAGGCGTCATAATCCTAAATTGTGACGAAACATATAGATCAGATAAACCACTATAAACTGCTTTAATAATTTATTCTATGAACAAACCAAAAAAGTTTTCAATATAGACGCTTTTTCGTCTATTCAGCATTAGATGAAAATCATAACACAATATGAATTCGACGTTTGGAATAAACTAATTTATCACCAAAAAACAGTGTTAATCTCAAAGTATATTCCTGCATTTTTACTTGATTGGGCCAGGCATCGAATGGCTGTCACTTATGGAGCACGTTTTTCATAAACAAAGGGGAATCTCTGCCCAGAGCAGATAGTAATTGCCTGACGTGGTCTCGTCTTAATCAAATCTTCATCGCCACCTATTGGGAAACGCATAATTCTCTCTTAATCGCTCGATATTCTTTACGTAATTTCGATGCCCTTATCGTCTTTTGGAGACACACTATCCCGTAATATTTTCATGTTGCCCAAACCATACCAAAAACTGCCTTGGGGTGTAGCGATGCCTACGTATAGTCGTGAGGTCACGATAGGTTGCTTGACATCGTTTCTGGCGTCGGATCAACAATTCATTTTGGGGACTAGCCTCGTGCTCTCTCTCGAGACACCATTCAATATGACCCTTTTTTATAATAAACAAACCAGTAGCCCGGGATAGTCCAGGTTATTTGTTTTGTGCCATTCCGACAGGGGCCTCTGTATCGGCATGGCTAAGAAACGAAATCTCAGTTTCAAGCAATTTTGATCACTTAACGATGTCAGATTATCAATAATGCGAAAGAATTTCAACAGATTCCGAAAAATAATTATGCTTGTTATATCGAACATTAAGTTATCCTCGACTGACTATTAGTCACTCTTAATGCATACCCTCTTTGAGAGGTTTTGCGGCCACAGTGTGGTGACGATCATGGTTGCTACCACCTGGACAACTTTGAAGAGGCTAGTAAATTGTAAGAGTCATCAAGAATTAATGTTCACACATAGGTATCTGCGGTAATTCTAATCAGGTCACCCCACTAATTCACTTCCTGGATGTGTGGAATCTCCCTGAAAATGATCTATCGCGAAACGATCGCATGAGCAGATATCGGCTAAATCGGCCTAGTCCGCAAAATAAGACGCCCAAAAGAAGTATTAATATGAACGATTGTTCCATTTTACATGGCTTATCATTCTCAAGTTAATGATTTTTACGTGTTTTAATTCCCTTTGTTATGTTCTGATCCCTCGTAAAAATGAACAATATTTAGATCAATGTTTGAACTCTGTTAAATTCATGAACTTTAATTTAAATGCAACAAGGATTCAATTTTATCAATCATTTTATACGCCGAATCACACTTTTTGACAGTTTTTCACGTGCACATATAAAACCATCATAAGATCATATATGAAATATTTTAAGGGTATATTTATATTAAAGCGAATGATAGTGGTTTCTTTTAGGGACAGAACGAATATAAATTAGAGGTGATTCACATATGTATAAATTGATATCATTTGGAAGTCTTGATGGCTGGATTTCAACTATTAACCCGATATTGTGTCAGACAATATTCAAAAGTTTACATTTTTATCTAGACCAATAAACTTAGATGATCTTTCTTTGTTTGTATTCATGCAGTTTCTGCATAAATGCACCCTCAAAAAATGTTCCATTTATCTAGTAATATGCTGAGACTGCTCAAGAAAAAGCGTTCTGATGTACTAATTATGGTTAAACAGGAGATTTTTATCCCTGAATTTATTTTATATACATGGTAGTTTCTGGGCGTGTCTCGAGTTTTATCGACCATGTGTGAGTTCATAATTACGTGATCAGGCATAAAAACAAATTTCATTAACAGGTATTCATAAATTATCTATCCCAGCATCAAGTACCCCTAATATGCAATTTTTTTGTGGTAGGGCTATTACTTATTGACAAATATGATCGTAGCCATTAAATTATTATTCTTATTACCCTTAATTGTTTTGTAACTTTTCTAACACAACACGCAAAAAAGGGTGCCTAAAACCAAACTAATAATTCATGATTAAGTCCTTGTGGTTTTTATAAATGTTTTGATATGATGCTGTCAACTCACACAATGATGCTCTATAACGTCATTATATTATCATAATCTCTGTTATTCATTCAAAAATGGATGGATTCTGGGAATAATGAATGCCTAGAACACATCGGGAATATGAACGGAATATATTATGATCCCTCATATGTCATAAACATAAACATAAATATATATATAGGCCCCTCGCCTCTATCAAGCATTAAGCGTTTTTCTTCGAGAGATTTGGATCTACCGAGTTCACTTGTTTCATAATGTGGTTCTCAATTGTTATCAGAAAGGAAAAGAAATTAAAAGATTGTTCCATCACCTTTGTATCTCTATTGAAAATCATTTTTCATTTCCGTTGATTTTGATGAGTTATTGCTTTAAAATTCGGGTAATTTCAACAGGTACACTGTTCTCTCTTTTACCTTAACTACCACATATTTACCCCGACTTGGAAATTTCTAATCTAAGATAACTTACCTAGCTGTTACGTGTTGATTCTAAATTTTTTTATTCCATAAGAACCTGCCTACATCAACATTTGATAGAATATTTAGCATTTTTCTAACAATGACATATTATGAATGACATTTTGAATCAATGGCAGCGTCGATCGATAAGAAATCATGAAATTGAATATTGCATTTTCATTCGAATCACCATCAACCATTGACTCTGAGACTAACACATTGAAAGTTTGAACGAATATTTCATGAAGGCCAATTGACTCTGAATGGTATGTCTAAGCCAACAAATTTTAATTCGCGTTCTGACATAGAAATCACTCAAAATCTATGAAGATAACTGAGGCCACGTGTCTGAAGAGATACCTTCTCGAATACCCTAAGATAAATAAATCGATTTGAGATTTGCTTAGATTTGTGAAGTAAAAACTCACAGCTTTTAACAAAGAAAGGCAAACGGGAATAATAATCGACTATTATTAGTATCATTGAATCTTTGAAAGGATCTGCAAAATCATAATGTACTCGCTCGAAAACGTGGGTTGATTTTTTCACTCGTGTGAATACTTTGATCTGTATCGTCGCATTTTTCGAATAAGCGGGACATCCTCTGATCATTTCGACAATATCCTGGTCTACCCCATTCAATTGATGCGCAAGTGTAATGACAGAAAAATGCCATAATGATCACTGTCAATTCTATCAAAGGGCTTCATTCCTTAAATTAGAGAGAAATGCTTCTAGGTAAACCTAAGAACCATGGTACAACTTTGGTAATAAAATTGTACTTAATTGAAGAATACCAAAATCAAGGCGATTTTTATCGACGTAGGGACAGCCCTCATTAAAATAAATATTGACCTGGTTAAATAGATTATCTTTTCATATATCTATTCTACAAATATCATAGTTAATCGGGATATCAATTTAAATGAATAGATTTATACAATTTGAAGATTTATCATAAAATTGAGAATCAATCACTTCATGCATCCTCGGTTGTTCATGAGTGTTGGCATGATTCTCTGTATTCATATACATCAAGATATATCGATAAACCATATAAGGTTCCATCGCCGAATTATTAGCCAAGCTATGACTGTATGAGCTCAAATTGAATCAAACAATGAGATGATCTATTTATTATCAACAATTATTTATAGCTCTCGAGCATAAATGTACTAAAGAAATATTTTGCAACCGAATGTCACCCAAAGGTCCTCTTTCTCAAACTATACATACTTCTTTTGATGAGGGTTTAGGGTTTTTATACCATAGATAAATACTTTATTTGGAAATATTCAGCAATGACTAAGACCACTCCTATGCCTGCATATGAATTATCTGTGCTGAGGATCAATGTCAAAGTAGCATCCTACTTAGTTGAATGAGTTGTTTCTATTCGTAAATATTTGATTTTCAGGCATTCTTTCTACAGATCATATTCATGTGTAAATTTAACACCTTTTTAAATATTAAATCGCCCAATGATTGACAAAAAGCTCCACAATAAATTTTAACAAAAATTACCCCTTTCAAGAAAAGATTCTGATAAATTAGAAGAGGCTGGGAATTAAGCTATTTCCTCAGTTTTTTTGGGTTGGACTAACGAAGGTCATAGAAAATACCTTTCCTAGATATATAATCTCTCATTAAACAAAATCGCATTTTTTACTCTGAAGGCTAGTCTACTTTCCTTTAATTTATTAATCAATATTTAAATCGAATACAAATGGGTCACTCATAATAAACCTTAAAACTATTATATCATTTAAAAACGTTCGTAATTATGAATATCGGCCCACAAATTTTCGATGTATCGCCGAAAGAACGCAGGACTGAAAAAAATCATAAAGGCAGCTGTCTGTGTCAATATAATCCAAAGGGTCGATTGATCACAACCTTATTCATATGTTCGATTTCAAGAGGAATCAACCAAAATAATATTGCCTAAATCTTACTTTGAAAAATATATTCATTGACGCGAGTTTGATATGATCTCTACGGTGGCAATACTATACTGCTCCACCTTGAAACGGTATTTAAATCGTCTGAAGAATTAAGCATATACCTGTAGATCTCCGTTTTCCTATGACACTCACGATTGTGAATACCTAATTTCTAGTTCCAATCCCTTAAAATATCTCTTCCCGACTAACAGACAAATTTCTTCTTCAAACTTTTGAATGAATATAAATTGTATGATGAGATCATTAAACTGAGGTTCGGCGTTTTCCTTGAATAAAGTCTTGCAGACAAATTGTTACGTTTCCAAAATCGGTGGTTCTTTGAACATGCTAGAATGTTTTCGAAATATCTCCGTGATCATCATTACATCAGGTATAAACATGATACCAACGCATTCCCAAAATGGAATGTAGATCTGGCTAATGAGCCTTAATTGCATAGATCCCCAAAATATTTAACAGTTCAAAGAATCATTGAATAGCAATTTAAATGTTGTGGACTTTCATTGAATGATAATTTAGTAGTTGAATACCACCTAATATTAATCTGTCAATAACTAACCACGTAGATTAAAGTGGAGTGATTCTGTATCCTAGTCATATTTAGAGAATCGCCGATTTTTGAATCAGTGATACAACATTAGGCAGTAATATTAACCAGGAAATAAAAATCATGTCAATGCATTTCGATCAGGGAATAATCAATTCATAAGGGATCTGTTATAATTCGGCTATAACCTCTTTCTGTCATTTTGCCTCGCGTGGATATTGGTTTCCCGTTTGCGTAACTTTTCATAAACACTTCCCGTAGATGATATAGTTTTTGGAAATTAGGTCCAATCAGGGGAAAATGAGGGCACTCTTGCATTTTGCGAGTAACGAAAATATATGTATAAGACTCCCTTCTCGGTTTTTACTTGATTTAAAGTTTCCATTTAAAGTTTTTTCGCCTCCCAAATCTTATTATCTTTCTCAATCACTTGCATTTTCTTGTAATTTAATATACCGTATTTTCCAATGTATGGGCGCACACCTATAAAAGCCATACCACCCCAAATTTCCAATATATCTGTACATATATAAGCGTCAGTTAAAATTTTTGGAAAAAACCTATAGATTATCGTCGAGAAAGCACGGGAAACGGTGAAAATAAAAATATATTAACAATTGTTGTATAAGCCTAAAGGTTAAAATCATGTGAAAGAAGCCGCAGCTTACATACTAGAAAGTACGATAGTTGATTCAAATACAGATAAAAGATAGTGAAAGGTTTGGTTTTTGTTGATGTAATGGGGATTGAATATTTCTATGTGCATCTTTATAATTATCGCTTCGTATAAGTGTTGATTTTCTTGGAAAGAACACTGTTTTCATTGCTATAAATGAATTTTATAAGTGTTGTTATGGATCACAATTCCTCGATTCATTTCTTGTATATCTGATGTGGCTTCAGATGCCTCTTTTGAACTCCACTTTGGCATCGATGAAATACACCAATTTTTCATGATAATCCTAGACAAGCCATCATTTCCTAAGAACACTCATGATAGAATCAACCATTTATCTTTCGTAGAAGTGGGAAACCATACCTACCTCTACACGAAAAAAGCTTTGATTTTATGAGCTCTGAACTTATCAGAGTGCAATCATAAAATGTACCTAAAGTTTTGATGAATAAATTGCATACCACTCGGTTGGAACATTAAATTTCTCGAACTCATGAGTAAAAAAATTTTTTGGAAACGATTAGGGGGAAATATGCGAATATCTTGTTGATCTCGTCCCTCGTCGTTCTAATCAAAGCGTCTGTCTGTACGAGCTGAGCCTTAATCAAAGTTTTGATGGTTTTGGGAAAATGGACTATCTCTTAACCACACATGAATGAGTAAAACCGATTAAAATATCGGACACAAAATGCTATGCTCTCTCAGAAGTCGTAAGTATATACCACGCAGCATAATTTCTTGAATGGCTTGTTTGGAGTATATTTATATGAAATTTACTAAATATAGGATATGCAGATCATAAATTAACCATCTTTACGGTTTTTTCAAATCTTAATGATCCTGGTTAATATCAAATGCATTGTGGAAATTCCGAGAGATAAAAGCTTGACCATTCAATTTTCAACTTTGTTCAAGCAATTTTGCAATTTATAAAATTTCATTGGAACATAGGACAAAAAAAATTATAAACCAAAAAAGAATATATTTTTTGCTTTTATTGAGTAGTGCTACGTAAAATACCAACAATAAAGTAGAAAATACGAAGTCATGTTATATGATCAGTGAATATTGGAACCTGATTTTGAGACAGACTCAAGCTTTATGGTCTCATTATGGAGACAGCAAGATAAATTTTTACCGTTTGTAAAAAGTATGATATACGACGCCTAAATCAAAATTTGAAGAGTATTTAATAACATTTGATCCACAAACTCACTTTTTAACAGAAAGTCCATGTAATACCGAATCTAAAATTCTTCGCGCCAATTAAAGCCATGCGAGAATTTTCTCAAAACACGATAAAATTTACCATAAAGAGAATATCTTTTTTCGATTGTATTTACATTTATCTGATGATAGACACCTTTAAAAGACAGTATTGACAGATTCAGATTACCATTTTCGCAGAATAACAGTAGATCGATATCGGATGACCAATAGGTTTTAAGCAAAAAATACCCTTCCATTCGGTTGAAATTTTGTTTTGTCAAATGTTACAATTAAATTTTCAAAGTGGAGAATCGATCATACAAAATCGAAAATTGGCTAGTCATCGGTGTATGTACTGTCTATTTTGATTTTTATATTCAGATGGTGTCGATAATTGTTACACGAATAAGGGGTAAAATATATCATCCGATATGGCACAATATCGTTACAGAGGTTGATTTAGCACAAAAACCCGTGGAAACAATATTAAATATTTCTTGGGCTCATGTGTATTATTTGCAATAGATTTGATGATAACGAGTTACACATAATAATATCTCGATTCAGTTAATTTAATTAGGGTTATTTGGTTTTGCCTTCATAGATGTCACAAACGATTTTCATTAACGTAATCACTGAGTTTACATGTCATCAGCTAGTAGATTGAAAGTATTAGAATCACCTGTTTAGATTTTATGGAAGAAACAATTGCGTTTCGAAACATCAGAGAATCAAATTTGTCCAACGGTATAACTCAGAAATATTTTATATTTGTTATACCCATATCATATTTAATGATTAATCTCAGTTATCATTGCCTATGACGTGATTTCATTCCTGGACACAGTTACGACAAACATCAAATCGAGTTGAAGTTGGTTAGATACAATAAAATAAAACAAAAGATTTTGCAATAAATGATCTTGATATTGTTTAGGTTTAAGCTGTTCAATCGTAATTAAATATCAAATTGTTTAACGATATTTTTGGAAAGCTAAAGGATATATTAGAGGTCAAACATTACAAAAATACTAGAGATAATGCCTCTAGTCACTATGCTAGATATGAATTGAATTTTTCCTTCAAAAGCCCAATCAAATATTTTCTAAACTACAACCATTTATTGAGTGCTGTCAAATATATTTTAAACTAAAAAATTGTATGTAGATATCACTGATGTCAACAGCGAATACACTATCTCTCTCAAAAAATAATCACACTTTATCAGGTGGCTATATAGTTTAATTAATAGAATAATTTTTTGCATCCATACAGTTTATATCTGAGATCCATAAACAAAAATTTCCTGATAGAAATTAAAAACTTGTATAAAAATAAATTCTTTAAATACAAATTTATGAGTGCTCTAAACAAGATAAAATATTATCAATGACGATAACGAATTTTTAATCCGGTATTTGATACGGTTCGAAGATTATTGATTCAAAAAACTCCAGAAATTATCATATATTTTTAAATTTCTGCACCGGGACGAAATCATGAACTTTTCGAGATTTTTTTAATGAATAAGTTGTGGTATTTATGATTGAATAAGACAAATCTACTAGTTATTACAGGGTTCCCATAACTATCGCGAGATTTTATTTCCCCTTAATCCGCTCTTCAATCTTCTGTCAATCTAATGTCCTGTTGTGATATTGAATTAATAATTGAAACATGAGCTGCGGTTTTTGGGTTTTATATACGCCGTTTATAACAAATTATTATAATAGTTAAAAATGCTTGTTAACCACAAAAAGTTGTACATAAAATTATCCTATACATGGTAATCTGACAACATAAAATGCCCCATTTCATCTAGCAACAGACATCAGTTTTATCGGACTAAGTAGATTTTCGGTTCTGGTTCTGTACAGATGGAAGTTGATGGTCAGAAAATATTCTATGGATTCACAATAGCAACAAAGAGGCTATATATACAGATGTCCCATTCTGAGAGCATATGCCATTGTTAACGGAGTCAAACCTCGAAAGATACGGACCTAACCATAAAGTAACTATAAATTTATAACTTAAATAATTATTTTTGTTTCAATTATTAATTAAATATCACAAGGTGGAATTTTATTGATTATAGATTCAAAAATGTATCTGCGCAATAATGTAATGAAGACTTGTAAATATAATCGTTTAAAAGGTCAATAACATTTATTTATTGAACATTAAACTCATGCCAGACTACTTATCTGAAATATCCAATAGTTCCATTATATCAACGAGTTTGATACTAATGGATTATGATAGTGCGAAAATAATACATGGTTTTCATCCAAAATAGGCACACGTCTCATCCTAAATCGCACAGGCGAATAAACATAGATATTTACAAAACGACAAGAAATATACTATGCCGGCTTTTCCACTTTAACCACACAGGTCTTGTAGCCATATTTAATATTTGAAGATATATGATGATTCAGCACTATCATAGGAAATTAGTGAATTCGTTAGTACAATTAACACTGTCCTTCATCAGGTGACACAGGGTTATTGCTTCGGCTACTTTAATTACACCAAGGAATATATTGACCAATTACAGAACAATCTGGTGATAGAAAATTTATTTTACGTTTTGTTTAAAAAAATCATATTATAAATAAAAATTTAAGGGGCGGGTTTCATTTTCGAATATTTCCAAACAACTGTTTTGGCAAAGTGTTGATTTTTTTTCGAGTGAATAGGTCAGGGGAGATGAAGTGCTGACTTTTACGACTAAGGTTAGATAGTTAATTCGCAAAGTGGCCACCCCTGACTCCCTCACCTTGGTAGGGAACTTGAATTGAGACAAGTCTCTTATATCAGAGGCTAAAAAGCCCTTTGCTGACCCTTATAATGAAACTTCATCTGGGACAGATAGTTCTTGTGGGAAGAGGACTCCTCACAATTTCGAATGGAAAGTAGATGGCTGAATATATATTAAAAACATGATGATTCAAACGTGTTCTATCTAGTTCAAAGTTTAACTAACATTTTTTGTGTATATTCTGCATATTTTTTAGATATAGTGGTTTTATGAAGGTGATGTCAGGAAACGAAAGTTAAATTTATTCAATCATGGATGGTCCATTTTTATATTCATAAATAATGTTTAATTTTAATATAGGTATTGAGAAGGAAAACCCTATACTTCTTCCTGAAAAAACAAATTTTATATGAAGTTGTTGATTTATAACTTATCTTCAAATTATGCGTTATCGTAAAGAGGCATTGTAGTTAAAATGAAAAAGCGTTCAAATAACAATGTGTGTGATTTAAAAATATATTTATTTCTCAAGTGCGATTTATGATGAGACGTGTTCGGTTTAGGATGAAACTCTCGTATACAGGTATATTAGTATTGATTTAGTAGGTAATTGTGAAAATCAATAAGATGTTTAAACTATGAAACGAGCCATTACTCGTTTTATCATCAAAAAATCCTCATTTTTGCGATTGTACTTTAGAACCTTTTAAGGTTCAATAGCAGACATCTCAGATGTAAAATGTTTGTGACAAACCGAAATTAATAAGTTTGAGAAAAATTTCCAAACACCTGAAACAGAACATAGTTAATTGTATCCAAAATTAATCCTGAACGATTTACTTAATAGTATCAGAGTTTAACCCCCTAAAATTGATCACTGTTTCAACACATTACAAATATTAATCATTAGAATATAGAAGATAAAAAGGAGACAAAACATGGAAACTTAAGTATTATAAATCAATTTGGATTGAATTTTCAAAGTAATTTACAGTGCCTTGCAATTGATTTCATCGAACAAGCCCGGTTTTACACATGATGTCTAATTAGGATAGAAAGTCAGTTTTTACTACCAGGTTTTGCGACAAATAGCGGCCTTTTTATTTAAATAAATTTGTGAACATAAAAAACAACTGTATCGATTAAAATGAAAAACTCTAACGATCAGCATGTATGTAAAACGTGGTAAAAGGTTTTTTTTTCGAATATATGCCTTAACGAACTAGATATTCCTGATGACTAAAGTTATACCAATCTGAAAATAAAACCGAATCTACAAATTAAACTGTTTTTTGTTACTTCTTTTGATTTTCTGTTAAATTCCTTGTTCTATTTCACTTTTTTGGTCGACACACCCGCTTGTTTCGATGAAAAACCAGGTAATGGTAACTATTTAACGCGTTGTACATGCATGCTGAACATTAAAATGATTCATATGTGTCGATTCAGTTCTTTTTTATGTTCACGAATTTATTTCAATTAAAATGCCGCTTTTGATCGTCAAAGACGCTGCTATTATTAGCATAACCCGGTAGATCATAAAATATATTTTTAAGAAAGATGTTCATTTTTGAAAAAAATCAATCATTGATACGTTCGTTTACCATGGATTGAAATTGACTAATAATTTTGGCCGTAGCACGGGTTCTTTAGTTTTTTCAATGACATCGCAGAAAAACTCACCCGAAAATGCGCAAATAAGGAACCAATATTGCAATGTTTGCTATGCGAAACGAGAGCTTATCATAAAAGCTCTCGATCATCATGGAATAACCAACATAGAAGTGGCTTGGTTATACAATGTTAACCCATCAACGGTTTCCACCATCAAGAACAAATTTTACAGTGATGACAGTTAGAGGAAAAGAAAAACGATGGGAAGAGGAAACCCACTCTCACTGAGAAACACAAAACAACCATAGTAGGCTGAGTAGATGAAGACTACCTGCTTACATTACCAGAAATAAAATCAAAATGAGTGACGAATTTAGGCATTGAGGTTAGTACGAGAACTTTACCCCGAATGCTTGAAGAATTTCATTATACTTTGAATAGAATTTCTTGGCAACCGGAGAATAGAATAAACCAAACCACGATTGAGATCGGCAAGCAATATGCTACGCAATTCTTAGATATAACGAATATACGAGAAATTAATTTATTCTTAGTGGAGACTGGATTTTGCTAGTCTATACGAAAGAAAACCGTCAGATCTCTATTTGGTAAAAAATCTGTCACATACTTTTCCAAATACTGGAACCTAAAATTTTTCGATTTGCGCTGTATTCAACTGAACTCAGAGTTTTATTATGAGATCAGCAAAGTGCCATACAATACTGAAAGTTTGTCAATATTTATCGATGAATTTCTGGCTAAATTGGCATAATCTAGAATTCCAAATGCCATCGTAGTCATCGATAACGTGGCATTCCATATAAGCCCGTTAGAACTGGAATAATAGTTTCAGCCGACCATAAACTCATATTTCTCCCACCATTTTCTCCGTTTGAGAACCGATTGAAAATGTGTTCAATCAGTGAAAACTCCACGACAAATCCCCTTGTTCTAGAAATGAAACAGAGTGACTGGACTCAATCAAGGCGGCGACGGAATTAATTACACAGAATGATTGTATCAATTGCTACAATCATATGTAATCCTACATTTCCAGATGTATAAGGGAAGTACATATCACAGACTTATTTTAATTATTATTTTGTTTTTTCTCAAAATTGAACGTATTTCTTCAAAATTAAATCCTGATATGGAAAAAAATGCATTTCTGACCATATTCGAGATCATTTACAAGACCGCAGCCGCCAGCGAAATCAACTGCAAGGACAAAGAAATCTCTTTCGATGAAAGGTAATAACAATTGGGCTACAACCGATATACGAATTATTAATTTTTCTATTCCATGGATTTTTGAGAAATGGCCACCACAATACTTGTATTTTATTGCCAACTACTATATTATCTGGATCTAAATCAAATAGAACTTCTTTTTTTCAATTGAAAAGCATGTTAATACCTAAGTTACTCTGTTTCGATTCTGAAATAAAAACGTTATAAAAACTGTTTGGATCTGTTCCAGAATCTAAAATTAAGACTATACAAAATTCACATCTATGACAGTAAGGATTAATACTATTTAGAATAATTCTGTGATAATTTCATTTTGACGAATCGTATATGTAAAAACGAGTAATTAACTTCGGAATGATGACATCAGAAATGCTTTTTTGGATAATTAATAACAAACACGAGATATGTTGATGTATACAACTATGATTGAAATATGACAAAAGGTCACAAAATTAAAACGAATATCCATGACTAAGTAGACTCTTGATTAAAAATTAAATAGCAATTATGACTCGCGAGGAACATTAAATCAATAAATAAAGCGAATATTGACGATTTCAGCCTTCCAGAAGGATGTAATTAATTCAAATGTTATCAGAATAATAAATGAATCGTCAAATTATGAATTAATAAATGAATCGTCAAATTATGAATTAATAATTGAGGTTATTGTAAAAAATACCCTATAGAGTGATTTATTATTAAGCATGTATATACAGTGATTCATTAAATTGATATTACATATTTATTCACATAAAAATATGTCTGTAATAAAGGGTCTTATGGTTTATATGACATGATCTTGTTAAAGATTAACCACCAATTAATGTTTAGTAAAAATGTAAGAACATCAAATAATAATTGAGAGAACACGTCTTATAACTAGCAGCGAATCTAATGAATATGTTTGTAAATTTACACATATTTCACACGCGCGTGCACCAGTTTTTATTTGGGTATTATTTAGAAACATTTTTGAGGAATAAATATTATAAACATGTTTACTGATAACCCATTGATCTCATCTGACGGACTTGTTATGTTTCAAACAGCAGGAATATAATGATTAATTATCAATAATTTGGTTTAGTTAAGAATGTAAATGCTCTTATGTAAATATTGACAAATCCTTTATTATATATCACTGATTGGAATGGAAATTTTTCAATGTTTTTTTCAAAGATAATATAACTCTCTAATAGAAAATCTCAAACACCCCTTGATGAATACTTAGAACACAACAAAAATGCTCATAAATTGAATAAAAACGGCTTGTTTGAAGGTAAAACTCAATATTATATATAGAAGCTGGTGTCGCTCATTTAAAAGCTGGTGAAGTGGCTGAAAATGAATTATATGATTTGAACAAAGCTTGTCAAAGCTATCAGGCATCTGCAGCATGTTTTAGTATTACATTATCACTACGAACACAAGAATGTTTTCGTAAATGTGTTTTAGCTTATCTCAAAAAAGTAAAAAACTTACTAAAACTTGGGAGAATTAATTCCAGCCGCCACTGTATGTGCAAGATTTGGATACATTTATGTGAAAGCATTTCAAGACGTCCTAAGAGGGAATGAATTTTACGATTGGGCAGATGATTTGATCCGCAACTACGGAATAAATCATTCTTGCGAAATGATTGTTGATCATATCCAGAAATTTTATAAGGAAATTTCGGAGTCAATCGATGAAAATGATGCAGTAATAAATTATAAAACAACCAGAGAACTAATATGGTTTTGATGTCAGAACGCCAAAGATTATCATATTATCGTATTTCATTTCTCAAAAACATATAGATGTATGTCGCAAATGCATCAATATTTATCAGATTCATTTTCAATATGTTGAAAAAATCGTGAAAATAGACGAAAAGTACATCTTTAATCGTCAAAATAGAGAAAGAATTTATTGGATTATGGATAATCACCAAAAATACCAAGTTGAGTTGCGTAAGATTATCGGTTCGGACCTTCAATTGTCTTTCGAACTCACAAAAGAGCCGAAGAACGACGGAGAGCTGCAGAAATCAGAAAAATGCAGAATCAAATAGCCAAATGATTAATTTATGAGAGATTTAGTTACATGGTTTTCAAAATTTACTTTTTTACCTTTAAAGTCAGTATATTTATTTTTTATTTGAGATTTTTTTATATAGATTTTGAGTCTTAATAAAAGGGGGTCAAAATTTTCAATAATTACCGTAGATTTTCGTTAAGACAAAAATTAACATTGTAAATTCTATATATGTGTTGGCTGATTATTGACGATTAATATTCTTGCCTCATATTGAAAATAATATTTTAAGTACATATTCCAATCCTTTTCATACACTGAGTATGTTGGAATTATCATTCAATTTTCCCATTTTTGAGGACCATATTCAATAAATATGGGACTATTTCATTTTACCTATACATGCCATGATATATACATCTTTGAACATAAGATATGATGGCATGTATTATTTCTCGGCCTCACATGATCAATTTTATTTCGTGATAATAATAAGTAGCCATAGATAAATGAATCAATTATTGAGTCGCAATGGAAGGTTTAGCCAATGATTAACATCATGTTTTTCAGTTTTATATTTTAAATTTAATAATTTGTTTTTTTAAAATATATAAATTCAAAAATATTGCCTTTTTCAAGAGGTATAGACAAAGTGGATAGATATTTTTCAAGTCGATTAGTTAAGTTTTGTTAAAACTAGTTTTTTTACACATTTGTATGTAACACCATTCCCATCCAAAATGACCGAGGTTCCAATGATGATATTCAAAGGTTCAGACATTGAATTTATTATAACGAGTATATTTTAGAAATATTATTTGCTGTTAGGCGTAATAAAATCTCTGTAAACAATAGAACATACTTTACTCTTGAATCTGAATGAATGTGATCACAACATAAAAAGGTAGAATCTATATATAATATCAATTAACTTATAAATACAACTTTAGAATCTATGAACGTCACCATCGGATAGTCGGCCGTTTTGGACGGAAAATGGTGTAAATGCCTCTACATTAATGTAGAAAGATATGGTTGGAATCAAGGAATTTTCATGAACTATCGATTTTGGATCATCCTAGGGGCCATCTCATGTATTTTTTTGAAAATGGGATCATACCAATATTTGAACCAAACCATATTTGATTCAAACCAGATACACATTTTGTTCATTCGCTTGCGATAATTACAAATTTGCATTTTCGAATTATCGTTATTAGTTAAAGATTTTCGTATATTTTACTTTTGTTCCTACAAAATCATTCCAGCTAGTCATTAAAGCATTCTGTACGTTATATCGACGAGTCAATCTGGTAAATCAATATTAGAGAAACCACCCATCGTTAGATAATATTTATCGTTGTAATAAACTGTTGAAAATTTTTGCTCGCCTTTTCTGCTGGATCTGCTTCATTTCGGTAGGTGCCATTATAGTTTCATATCATTTCGACCTTTGCTTTATGAAAATTTTGAGTCATCCAAAATATTTAATTTACCATATTCATTGATTAAATTTCTACATGCATATTTTCAAGCCCATGTCTTCTTCAGATGGCAAAAATTCTATTATCATTAAATATATAATCAAAATTTGTATTTTGACTCTGATTTAACAAAGAAAAATGATTAAAAATAAATTTGCCACTTAAATTAAACAAAAGTTTAAGACAAAATAAAACAAGTAATTGTTGATTATTGTTCATAGAATTAATAAAGAGAATATTCAATTCCATCCAGGTCTTACAGGGTTTTTCGATAAAAATGTAATATTTGCCAATTAAATTTGAATTTTGGCAAATTGAATTAGAATATTTATCATTAAAAATAGTAAGTAAATAAACAATATAAAATTTGCATATTCGGCTCGTCTATCTAACTACATCTTAAGGGACTGATAAGATCGAACTCTTTTAAAATTTATTAGACTATTTTAGATATACGCCTTTTCTGAATCTTTTTAATGCCATAGACGTTTTATCACACATCTACTTAATTCGAATTGAGGTAATTTGTTTTGGTTATACTAGCTCATAAAATAAAAAAAACAGCGAAATTAGTTTAACTTGGACATATCATTAATAAGCATGAAGATTTTCATATGAATTGGTTATGATTTCATTTAGATAATAATGAAAATTATGATATTTCAATAATGACTGAGGCAAATACCTAAATTCGCATTTCGAACCAGAAAAATTAGATTGAATCCTAGGTCGTATCGCTTTCATGCAGTATTGGTCATGTTTATGATTTGAACACTTCAATGTCTTTAAGTATTACAAACGTAGACATTTAATTTTCTCATAATTATATTTTCAAAATATTATGGGAATTCACGTTAAATATGGGATATTTGTGCAATGAAATTTGAATTATTGTTCATTTAATTGCAATATTTTTAAAAAAATAAAAGAAAAAAATAAAATGAAATAGTTTAAATCAAAATCTAGGTATGGCATATATCAATCAATTATTTCGTTTTTCATAGGCGATCGGGAAATATTTATACATTTGTTTGGAATAATTTGTCATGTTCTCTGGCGGGGTTATATTAATTACCGTTTGGATTTGATTCATTAAATCATTTGTAGAGTTTTGTCGGTAAACCTCTCACGATACGTTTCCACTGAGAGAACCTGGTGTCTCTTGGATTCAGAAAATGGCTTTAAGGAGGTAAATAGAAAAACTTCATGGCCTCAAGCTGTTATCCAACTTTTATTGACGCTCCTTTATGAAAGGGGATATAATTCGATATGAAACCAACGTATGTCACTTGTTTTTCATTAGGAATATTCATAAATTTATAGGAAAGTCTATGTACTGATCATTATTTGACGCCCTATTTGAAAGATTATACAACATAATCGAAGTTATGGATATGGACGAGCAAACTATTTTGTTCTTAGATTCGATATATTTTTTCAGTAGAGATTTCCCTAAGTTGCATCTCCATAATTTTGGCTCATCGAAAATTCAAACACTGTTTCATCGATAAACAGAATGAACTTATTACTGGCGGAGTATTCGAGGTATTTGATGACACAATCATGTATTTCTTGAATTGTGCTAGAAATGTCGCGTCGTTCCGCAATATATTTTATCTTTTAAACGAGTACATTTACTCTTATTTTTTTCGCGCCACTGTGTTCTTATTTATTCATATTTTTGTTGCATTGAAAAATTGATCTGATAGATTTTATATAGTCAGAGATCAATCATATTCGCGAATGTCACACAAAATAGCTTCTTGACGGCTGTTAAAATGATTTTGAAAGACTCCCGTCTAATGGTGCTTTCGTGATTTTTCCTGATATTTGAAATTCTTTCCATATCCTATGAATTGTGGATAAATCAACATCAAACATTCTTGAAACTGCCGTTAAAGAGTTATTGTAAGATATTGCGTTGATTATATGCTGACGGCACTCGTTTGATATGGTTTTGTATCTTCGTCTTCCATTCGAATTTTCTGATGATTCTAGGACATTATTATTTTCCTATATTTTATATTTTTATTTAATTCCATTTCTAATGATAAATATTCCAATTCAATTGATAAAAATTCCATTTTTATCGAGAAACCCTGTATTATAAACATTTTCCGATTCAATTGACAAAAAATCCATTTCAATTCGCGCATATTCCAATTCAATTGACAAATACTGCATTTTTAACGAGGAACACTTTAAGATTTCTATGGTATTCGTTTTTTCAAGTTTATTCATATATTTCAACAATATTACCAAGCCATTCTATTTTACAACTCTCGAGATCGTTGTTTATTGCAATCCATTTTCTAAAACAGTTTATGAAATTTGTGAATTCTGAATTTTTAAACAGAATACAATTAACATTTGTTTTCTGGCAAAAAGATTAAATTAAAGTAAGATATATTATTAATAATTTATCATTTTTTGTAGTTTTTAACCTCACATTAAGCATTTATGACGATATTCTTTTTGAGAACAATACTATATCTGGTGTTCCATAAAATTTTACTCATATAACAATCCAAACAACTCTCATGAGATTCTAAAGTGCGTTAAGGAAAAATTAATTTATCAATGTTTTTAAATCTGAAAATATTATTCAACTCCAAAATCATAGACAGATGTATTATTTACGCTGAAATGTTAGAAAACCGGGGATGGGTTAAACCTCTTGAGGATAAAAATGTTTGTCATTTGTTTTAACTCAAGAAAATCAAAAATGTTGATTTTTTTGAGTTTATAAAGTGATAATTCACAATATTGGAGCTTTAAAAATACATATGTACTATATTGATTTTTTTCTGGGTCTTTGTTAGAAACGAAAAGACGCAGATTATCTCAGGTATTAGGTTATATATTAAACATTTACAATGAATAACTTAGTTTGTATTCAGTTTAGTTAACTTTTCAGAACCTAATATGAATTCTAAACATAATAATAGGCGAAAATTAATTGGCTCTTATTTAATTTATCCACTGTAACTACTGCCTTTCTAAAATGTTCAAATACATTAGAAAATCGTTATATAATGATAAAAGCAGAATACTCGTTTTCAAGAAAAGTGGCAGATAATAACCGAAATGTGGTGTGATATTTACAATCATTTCAATATCTTTTAAAATACACTTGCCCATATTTCTATGATATAATCTATTTATCAATTTTGTTTTCAATGTGTGAAATTTGTAAAATACTACCTTATCTAAAAGTTGTTAAAGAATTTGAATGATTATCAATATTCACTACAAAACATTCGTTTTTATTAAATTGTAATGTCATATTTGCTAAAATTAAAAAAAAACTGGAAGTAGGATCAAACGATGTGCTTGAATAAAAAACAATGCGAGACAAATTTATCTATCTCTTATGAGTCAAATTATGGTTGAACTATGATACCGATTAATAAACCAATGAATGCACAATATATGATTCTCGTCAAAGTTTATCATCTCAATCCATTGTAGTAACTGTATTTTAATAAAAAAAATATGAGTCTATTTAATATCACTTTATTGTTTTGGGTAATATCCATTATTTTGAACATCGTCGAATCGCAAATGTGAAATATTTTGAAATCGATCCATCCAAAATCAGATATTTCAAATTTTTTACAGATAATCTTGATTTATTATTCGGATATTGGGTTGCATGGAATAAGCCGTTTAAATAAATTGCGTTGAATATTGAAACCGGATATATTAACAGGAACATATATGTCAGATATTTATACATTCTTTGATAATTTGATCTAGAATAGCGTTTTTAATATTTAATTTTGACGCTACATTTAAATGGCCATCAGTTAATAATTTCATAAACTTAACGAAATCCCTTTTTAAGCAACTAGATTGCGAGAATTTCGAATGAATTAAATATCAATATTTCACTTCGAACCCAATAAAACAATGCCTGCTTATTGGGAAACATTGTTGAAATCACATTGACTGTTTATCATTAGTCGCAGATAATGAAATTATTGAAATGGGAGGATCATTTAATAAACAATTCCGAAAAAATTGTTATTGACGGGAAAGTGTTTATTTTTTATTCAATGACCTTGAATGCGTATTTGTATTTTGAGAGCAATACATATGGCATATATTGTTAATTTGGAAGCAGGGAACACAATTCAAGGTAGTAATTTCAGAAGACAATAATCAATGAAATCGTTACGACATTTAATAAGCCTATACTAATGGATTTTTCTAGCAATATAAAAGGTGTGAAAACACCTTATATATCCCCCAATAATCTAATATGACTTATTAAAACCCGAATCAAACGTAATTCAAAGATAAAAGCATATTTGGGCAGCCTGATTGTTAATTAGCAGGAGTTAACAACATAAAAGTATCTCGGCGCGTTATATCTCCCTTTTTTGATAAAATTAACTACCATTAAGATCATTATTTTAGGGTGATTATTTTGTTTTCCTTACGCCATATCAAGGCGTGAAGATTGTTATTTCCTTATTTAATAGCTAATAGTCTTTTTTCCAGTAAGGCGCAAACATAAATTAGGACATTAGAGATTCTATCGGAGGAAATGGAACTGGATGAAAACTCGTACACAGTAATTAATTTTTAAGAGGTTATATCTTGATATCCGCAGTCGTTGTGATGTCTGTTATGCTCCTATTAGTGCCATTAATCAATTATGCAGTTCAGCGCTACATATTTAGGTATACATAATTTATATCATCACAGAGGGCATGAATCACAAACATCTGGCGTTCGTAGCGGCGTGGATTCCGAAATAAGCTTCGCCGAGTGTACCTTGGTTCCGCCAAAATATGATGCAAAGCAGCATAAAGACTCTCAAAAAAATGCAAAAAATATTCAAAGCCAAGATAGTGAGGTTTGTGCTACCTTAGATAGACACTTGAATGCCCTCCTTATGAGCCTTGACGAAAAATGAGACATATAAATTTTAAACAATTTTAGATGCGTTTCATTCGATTTCATTTTTGATAAATTTGACTAGGTCAGATATTTAACATTTTTATAATCTGATTAAATATTTTGAAAATCATATCATGATCAATGTAGAAAAGGAAACAATAAAAATTTTGAAAATGTGATTTTAATTATCAGCATATCCGTATTATAAAGGTACACAACCGCAGATTTACTTTCAGTTCATTGAGATCACATAAAAAGCTTAAATTAAACGGAAGTTTAAGATTCTATCCTGCCAGCAGCTAGTGTTGTGTTAATTTGATAATAAACGAACATTTATATTGCTGGATAATAGGCTAATCTTATTATGTTACAGTCATAAATGTCCCAACTTCAAAATTAAAAAAGAAATTAAATTTTTCCAAAGATCAAATATTGCAGCTTATATATATTATTACGAGAGGCAATGAGGTTTATCTGAGTTAGTTTTAATGTATTATCTCCTATATGTTGTTTTTAGTCAATATAGAAAATGTCGTTATATTTTACTAAATTGTTCTCTTTAAATGAAAAATATATAGAAAAGTCCGAAATCTAAACGATCCGCAATAATATATGACGTTTTTCATCATTAATATAAAGCATAAATTGACTTTTTATCAGAAATCGAATTAATCTCCTTACCAAGAAATAACAATCCGTTAAAATAATGATTGACCGGAGTTATAAAGCCCTCGGATTTTTGGGATCGCTTGTGTATCTAAGAAAAAATGAAAAGATATCAGTTTTAAATATCATATGTATTTTTTTCAATTATTGTTCTTGACTATCAACGAATAATGCTGTCGAATAAAAAGTTTCATTTAATCTTAAAAAACCATTGATATCTTTTTTAGGATGATGAGATCTGGTCCTCCGTGTTTTAATTATATAGAGAAGTTATCATTTGTTAACAGGGTGTATAATAGTTTTTAACCATTTACTGTGTTGTAATTCTGCGATGTTAATTTCATTGCCTTCAGTTATGACATTTTTTAAAACACATTTTGTGAATTTAATTCTTAGAGTACATTAAAGTCAGCAAATAATCGTTTATAATGCCCCCAAAAGAAAATCAGCCTTCTTTGTTATGCCACAAATTTATAGTGTTAAACCAAATATTATAAAGTTTAAGATATCAGTATAGAGAAATGATTCTAATTTGTTAAATATCAATAGAAAATGAGTTAATTTGATTCAGCTGAGCTTTTCTTGATTAGATCTTCATTTATTTATTTTGCTCTGCCATAAATCACTTTAAAATTCTCACAGTCAGAATACCTATACATCACCTGATATAACATCTTGGTATACAGCACCAAAATAAACGGAAAAATATTTTTTTGTAAATATTCAACAACTCTTTCCATCATCATAAATCGTGAATATTTTCTAAAGCTGATGAGTTTGAAACTAATCATTGATAAATTCTTGAGCCTCATGTTTGTATATAATTATGGCAACAAGGCAAGCGTACACAAAACTAAATTTGGTGAGTTGTCTGTCAAAATTTTTTTTCATATTTCACAAAACGATCGTTTTATTATAAAATTACTTGCTCGAACAATTCAAATGCTTTATCGTAATCGTACATCCGCACCAGAAATTCGGCATTTTGTGATTTTCCTCATTCATAATTAAATTGCTAATCCGATATAAAAACATGGCTTGCGTGTAGTTGGTTTCAGAAAAAGTGTTTGAATTTCCTATTGACAGATTACCGGCCATTTTATAGTTATAGAAAGACAGATTTCGATCTTTCAGCCAACCTACAACAAATTCTTGAGCGGTATTATATGCATATGCGGCATCTTGTATCAATGAAGATGTACGAGTCATTCTACCTTCTTGTCTATATTTCGCATTCTTCAACCGCGCTTTCATGCTCCATTCGTTTTGACTTTTTAAAACATGAAATAAAAATCTCATACCAAAAGTAGTTACACACACTCCTTGCTTGTTTTCCAATAAATACTATATGCTTTTTCGTCTAACATGGAAACTTTTTCGATTTCTGACTTCATATTTTGACCGGAAATAAAGAAACCTATCCGTGTTTAACCTCACTAATTTGTTTAAGCTAAGAAAAACAAATATTGGTTGTTATAACAAATACATTCAAACATAAATAATTATATATAAAATATCCACGTATGTTTGTTTACTTTTTTTACAAATTTGTCTTTTTTTACCTTGTGTTATAATTACATCCCTTTTTCTAAAAATATTTCAAAATAGAAACCTAAAATTTGGTCAATATGATTACACTTTTTCTCTTCTTTTTAGATAGGATTTCAAACTAATTCATTTTATGTCTATAAGATATAATTGAAAATGTGAAAAAAAATTTTTGTGATATACACCATTTTTCATTCCGAATGGCCTAATATTGCATTCCGAATGGCCGATTCTCACGCACGCTAGAAATTTTTACTCCACCATATCCTTATTCATCCAGAAAAATCGAGGATTTCATTAAAAAAGCCGATTTAAAAAAAATAAAATTAATTGAAATGTTCCCGTTGCAATGCTTTTGACGCAATGGTTCGCGAATCCAACCCTCGCCGTCGTTCCGTGAAATTTGAGTGGACGCTTCTTTTCGAAATTGAAGAGCATTATCAAATCCATAATGGCAATTTTTGATGGGAACACTCTACTGGCCACAGCCTCGGAAGTATTCACTCAGATCTCACGGAGCGACTTCTAAAGTTGGATTCGCGAACCAATGCGTTTTGCCTCAAAAGCATTGCAACGGGAACATTTCAATTAACTTTCAATTAATTTTATTTTTTTTAAAAAATCAGCATTTTAATGAAATCCTCGACTTTTCTGGATGAAAAATGATATGGTGCAGTAAAAATTTCGAGCGTGTGGGAAAATCGGCCA